>CAJUYI010000279.1:156260-192241 GCA_910591695.1 Galerucella pusilla | reverse complement strand
CATTTTGAATTTATTGTCATTGCAAATTCGCTCGTTTCATTATCAAAATAGGGAAGTTGTACAAAAAACATTGTATGGTATTTGTGTTAAAAGTGATTTTATTTTGTTCGTGAAATTGTTCAATTCGCTCCGCTCATTTCACAAACGTTTTCACTCACAAAATAAAACCTCACTTTTAACACTCATATCATAAATAACTATAAACCGATAATTGTTTGGCGATTGATTAATTGGTTGGGCATCATCAGTATTAGAGTCTCCGGCACCTCAACATTCAGGCATTTTTTTGCTCTTGGTTGTGCCATTTATGTGAAGTGATCAATAGCCCTTATCAGCCCCAACAGTCTTTTCGCCAGGTCCTTATTGGAGAAATCTTCCCTTGGATGCTGCAGTCCTAGGAGTCTGGAGGCTGTTGATACCTTTTTTAGTGGTCTGACATTTTAATTATCATTCAATTCAAATCAGAGACAGTTTACCTACTGCGCCATGTGTTATTTGTAGCTTGTATTATTTTATATTACATTGACATTTCTACAAAGTCTGTCTGACAACCAGCTTCAACTGATCGGGGGTGCTAGCCCAATTTGGCCGTCCTGTCAAAGTCAGGTGTTCTATTGTTGATAATTTTTTACTGAATATAGTAACCAATCAAATTACTTAATTTCAAGTCATGTGTCAAATTTCATCCAATTACCGCTGTATTACAGCGATAATACCCTACATGTGGTGTTTACTTTTTATTAAACATTAATTAAACGTCAAACTGACAACTGGATTAAAAATGTCGCGAAATTAGGTATTGCATCTTTTCACAACTGTAGTTTTAAATAAAAATGAAATGGGAAGATCTTTAACTTTTATTTGAAACTTTTTCTGTAATTTTTTAAACATTCGGAGATAATGGCGGAAAACGTCAATTTGGGGTAGTTTTCCGCTTTTAATGCTAATATACGCAGAAAATTTAAACCGGGGCAATACGATATTCGTAAAATACGACCCCTTGTCCGTTTTGGCAAAACATTTCAATTTCAGCTGCTTGTTGCCTGGACTATTTCTAATACTTTTCCAAGTTCCAAAATTCAAATAACTTTTTGCTGTATCTGGTATTTTAATTATTGTGATAATATTTTTTTCCCATAAGAAATGCAATGACTGTTTCATTTCTAAATTATTCTATTCAATTTGTACTTCATTTTCTAATTTTTTAAAATCTATTATATAATATTCGACTTATTTTAAGAAGTGAGTTTATCGAATGAAAATAAAAAAATCCTTTATCACTTGACTGATATGTTTAAACCTTGTGACGAGAAGATAACCGTTATGTAACTGAAAAGGAAACAATATTTCAGATATTTTAATAATGATCATTTATTAGAAAATTGATAAGCCTACTTAGGGTTTCAAGTGATAATGAAATGGCAATAATTTAGAGTTCTCGAGAATCCTTATACCTACTATAGGAGCCGGAGGATTAAAAAAAATTTTAAATACAAATTTTGTGGAAATGGTGATAATTGGAGAAAATTCTTATTTTCCGAATAAAGGGAATGTTTACATTTTTTGGAAGTCCAATTATTTGACTTTATATCACTATTTGAATTACCCTGAAGTGTTTCAGACACGTTTTTAAATCTATAATGAGCTCTTCAGCTATCAATATGATAAAAATACACTATAAAATATAATCTGCATAATTTTAAATAAATCACACCCTAGTCGCCTTAATTCGTGATAACATTGATGCATTCTGTATTTATGATTTTATCTATGGCGCCGAGATAACAGCTTCGAGATAGTAAAGTTTTGTTATCAGTTGTGGTGCCAAATTTTATAATCCACTTTGACCTATTTGAATCCACTATAAGTATTAAGCTTGATATTATTTTTGATAACAATGTTTCATTTATGTAATAAAAAAAAAGAAAAAGCAAAACTTGCTAAATCCACAACTTTCAAGTTAATAACACTGATTTGTTTTGATTACTCAGAAACTAATCCTTTTTTTTGCTGTACTAGCGGTGCCTTAGAGGTACCACTAAGTAGGAACAATATTAATTGCCAAGATATAATTATCACAGTCTAGCTTTCTCTCAATATGAGATACTAACTTTGCCATACTAAGAAATCCAGAGACAATCTCTTAATGGCGAGGTACCAACGAGTACTCGATAGCCCGTCGTATAAATAATCGACTGAGTCAGTACAGTACGTTCTCTGAATATTCAACACATTTGTAATACCCAGTACTATTAATAACAGTACATTCTAAATGCAAATATTTCTTGGTGGTACTAGGATTACGCCAATGGTACTTCTTGGAATTAGAAAAATTGGTATTTCCTTTGAGTAAATATGTATTCATATTGACATAAATGCATTTTAGCTGCACTGGAAATTGTTCAAAAACTTGAATGAAAATAATGCTTTAAATGGTCATCAAATTTAAACGTATTTATCTGGATTTTGTTTCGATTCGTTTATTACCTATTATCAAGTACTAGGTGGAAGGGAAACATTAATGATCCTTTATCCTCGACCAGGATCCTATTTTTTGGGCTAATTTAATAATCTACTGATTTATAGTCATCATATTTTTTTTTAATTTGTTCCCAATAACCTTTATCTATGAAACAATAAATTTACGTCCAAATATTCATATCACTATGGATGAATAAAATTGTTAGCTGTATTAGTGAAATGTTTATATCATGAGTTACTAGTTTGCTATGAAAATTGACGTTTATTAACCTAGACAATTTTTTTTAAACAGGAAATATTCAAAGACGCTGAAAATCCTAAAAGTACTACCTACCTACCTTTTAACAAAACAAAAGAGCCTTGCAGCCCTGTACTAAAGATATTCAATGTCCACTGTTTCTCTTTCATTAAAAATGTGCTTCTTACGTCCAGCTTATACAAAAACAAAAAATACCAGAGGTTTAAACATTTTCCCATCTGTCTACTGCACACCTGTTCAAGTACCTGTTTTCTAACAACCGGAAGTACCTATTGATAAATGTCAAACATTTTGATAGAATTTAAAAACCATGAAATTTTTGAAAAAATAAGCTTTGGAAAGTGTTAGAATATCACCTCTATATATTATTTTAATCAATCAACAAGTACCATCGAAGAACTTCTAACGGGGAAGGTACTAAGTATAATGTTTACGGATGCATTATAAAGACATATTAATGGACTCAGTAGATTTGCATCAACACTAGTATTTTTGGAAAAAATGTAATCAGGTTGGTTTTGCTTACATTAGAAATGAGTAATGAAGGCATCCAGTCATGAAGATGAAAAAAAAGATTTTTTTAGTTCTATTTAACCATGACAATTTATTTATAATACAAGGTAGATGCTAGTCTGGGCAAAATTGAACTTTGATACCCAACACCCTAAGTAAAAACGAAATTGATAAATAGAATTTAGTACCTACACCTACACCTAGGATTTAATGTAGGTATAATAAAATAGTTTCAATTTAAATTAAATAAGAAAAATGGTTATGCAAATGTGTAGTACAATAATAATTGTTACCTATTCATTCACTAGAGATTCAATAATATTGAACAATATTTGTGTGAAAAATATTTGTGAGCTTTCTGTTGCAGTTAGTTGTGCAATATTATATAGGTGTATTAATATTATAATAGGTATACAGAGAAAATGGAAAACACCAAGTAAACTAATAAAAAAGATTTGGTTTATAACACGTACAACTTGAAAGACAGAAGTGATTAAAGTTAACAACATATCCGATTTGGAATATTGAATAATTTTGTTATTTATTACTAATTAGCAAGCAACAATAAACGACCGCAATCGTTTAAAATGGTATACAAATTACAGCTACTTTACTTTCACAATTAACAAAAACCTATATATCCACAAACTATCAATAAAATTAAAATGTGAAGAATGTAGCATAGGAATTTCTGACGGCAATAATAGTAAAGCAATTACAATTGCAATAAGCCACGTCGTTCAAGACAACCGGCAAGAAGCCGCCCAACATTTTAACAAATAGAAAACATACTAGCACTACATAATAAACATATTATTATCTGTTACTGATTAATTAAATTGTTAATACTATTTACCTTATAGCTTAGAGGTATGTCAATCAAAAAAGCACTCTTTCTCAGGTTCAACTCGAAAAAAGTTTTTTTCTAACACACGGTATGTTTAGCAGCACAGAAAAAATATCAGAAGATACGACAAAATTGTTTTTAACAAAACCACTTTCCTTAGATTCTACTGAAAACTTTGTATACATTTCTTAGGAAAAAGAGTAGGATTGCCGGCTATAGATCGTCAACGTCTTACAGCTTTAATAGTCAAGTTGCGACTAAACCCAAAATGCAGATTGTAATTGAAGAAGAAACTTACGCCGGTCGAGGTTTGCCGGCGAATTCCACAAATACGGCGACAACGTTGCCAAGTCAAACGACGCTAACATTCAAACCTACAGAGCCATCCAAGAAACCGCGGAAGAAAATATACTTGATGTTTAACAAATAATTCTTTTTTTTATGAACAAATGTTTATTTTCAATATTTCATGCTTATTCAATATTCAAAGATTTCAAATTGTTCACTTTCGTTTCATACATGTTTAAATTGGTTGAAAATTTGAATTAAAAATTTGGGCATTTTTAAAATTAAATTAAGTAGGTATTTTATATAAAATATGTTTTAATTTTCTTAGGTTTATCTTTATGCAGTTCTTATTTATTTACCTATTAATTTCAGGAATTAATTTTTCATTAAACCTGATGTGGAAACATTGTAAACAAACATTAAATAATTACAGTTGTTTACAATATCTTTATCTACGAATATATCTGGAAATGGGATCAATAAAATTAGTTTCTTTTAAATTTGTTTTTTGATTTCTTCAAATTTGATAAATTTCAGTTAAATATACATTATATAATAAAAGTTGAATCAATATAGATAGTAAAATTGAAGGTAGGTATTCATTCTATTTTACCATATATTTATATATTTACCATAAACAAACACAAATTGGTGGAATATCAGTTTATTTCGACATTTAAAATATTTAGGTACTTACAGAAAATGTTTCTCTATTAAACAATTAGTTAAGAGTTAAGACACGCCACTGCACTAAAATAACTACATTTAAAAAGTCAAACACTTGAGTTTTATTGCCACCTTTCTTTTCAATCGAATCTCAATATGAATGAAGCTAGAAGGTAAATGATTCTTGTAAAATCTGCTGTAGGTAATAACCCAAGCGCCTACAAAAGGTTAGAAAAGAACCGACCCAAAATTTGAATGAATCAACATATTTGCTTACAGTTAGTTTTCCAGGAAGGTCTTTTAGAAAAGCTAATATTCTTCAAGGATATTATTCATTTATTTTTAACAATAGATTGTTTCTATCTACTTAATATTTGCCCTAAGACAGGGATTTTGGATTTGGATATTTTAACAATAATAATTATTATAGTTTTGTGTATAATAAAGTTAGTAAGTGATACTAGTCTTACATTACAGCCTTTTTAAAGAAATTGCTAGCCTTTTTTGAATAATAATTGCGCATGCGTTCCCGCCATTTTCACTGCAGTCAAAAACTAGAAGTATAGACTAGAAATTAGCTTAACGCCTTTTTGGAAAATATTATTGTATGTTTGGTTGCCTATACCATAATCATTTATTAATAGAAAATCATTCTAGAATAATAGTATATTCTTCAACGAGTGCAGGAATGATGGCTATTATTCACGCGGATGAAGTTTCCAAAACGAGGGAGCGCAGCGAGTGAGTTTTGGAATCATCCAAGTGAATAATAGCTATTCTACACAAGTAAAAGACTATACTTTCTCAACGACTAAAAAGAAAAAACGTCCAGTGAGGATCGAACCTCGATCGTCTGCGCCATTGTCAACCACCACTAGGCTATAGAGCATATTTATAAAAATGTAAAGAGTAAATATATATACGTAACTCACATTTTTAATCGGAACCTTACATTTATAAATGAAATTAATTCCGGGAGGCGTACATATTGACCATCGCTACTGTTGCCCATTTTTTTCTCTTATAATACGTAAAATTATGATTTTATAATAATTTTGACGTTTCAAACGACGCGCTGTCAGAAGCGATTTGCGTTCTTAGGTATTTGACGTTTTAAAGATACGATTTGATTTGATCATTTTAATTCATTTTTGCGTGAATTCTGATAATAGTAGAATGTGATTGGCTAACGAGAGTGGTGTGAAGAATTATTTATATCATTATGCAGCTATAGTTAAAATAATACCCTTCTTGGTGTGCGTCATCGATTGTGACGTATACCCGGGTTTTCGGCTTGTCGTTTATTTTATTTGCTATTTTGACATAATAATATAGCTAACCTTAAATTTGATAAACAGTATTGTATTTAGCCAAATTCGAAAAGGCTATGCAATTAATAATTACCAGCTTCTTTTTCTAACTGAAAATACTTGAGAACTTTCAAAATACTGATGTTTTTCCGTGTATTCATGCATATTTTTGTATTATTCATATTGGTGGAAAATACATGTCGATCACTCTGTACTGACTATAAACAAGTCAGCAGATGACACAAATGTTTTTAATGTTAATGTCACAGTTATTGTATTTGTCATTTTTAGAATTTAAATAAATCTTTCCATATAAATTGTTTATTAACCAAGCATCTTGACAAAGTACTAGTAATATCTTCATACGAAGATATTTACTACAATATAAATAAAACAATAAGATTAATATTCACTTTTCATAAATAATAATTGACCGTAAACAACAAAGTACAGACCTGTCAAGAACTGTCAGTGTGACAGTAGAAAAAGACGTAAGACTTATTGCCGCTACGAAAGTAACGCCTTCATGGTATTTTAATCTCGCGATTGATAGGTTGCGCTGGCGCGTAATCTAAATATCAACCAATCAAATTTTTGTAAGTCAAAGATTAGGGTTAACGTTTGTAAAACATTCAAACGGTTCATTATTGTGATATTTTTATTAGGATTAATCACAGACCTGCCTTTTTTTCCATTTCTTCCTACGTAATGTGATAGAAGGAGATTAACAATCAATGACGCACACCAAAAAGGGTATTATTTCAACTATAAATATGTAAAAATAATTTGTGCGTTATTATTTAGTCGTGGAGAAAAGTCATTAATTAATGATTTTGAGTACCTACATTAATCTAGCTCAAAGTAAGAAGTACATACTAGTGATATTGGACCCAATTGTCAAATTGAGTTTTTTTTAAATTTTATTATCTGGTAAAGTGGACCAGCAACTTTCAATTCAAATAGAACAAGCTGCCAATTTTTTTATTTTACTTTCATTTTATACATTTCTACATATCAATATAAATCGGTTTTATTTATTTTGAAATTGTAATAACACTTACGCCGCTTTACTTCTGTGCGTATTTTGTAATTTAAAAAAAGATGTTAAGATTTAATTAATTTTTGTCCGTAAAATTAAATTTTTTTATCATATTACAGAGGAGATTGCGTAACATAAAAGGTCACCGTTACCCATGTATATGATAAATATTTCGGTGATATATTGAAAAATGGTACACGATAAATTTTCCTATCAGAAAAGGAATATTGAATATTATATTTCAGTGTCATGCATTTTGATTCACGTTATAAATATTGAAAAAAAAATATCTTATATCTGAAACCACAAAAAGAATAATCACTTTAAAAAGCTGAAGTATTTTAATATGCTAGTAGGACAAGGGCGTATCCATCGACTGGTACAAACATTTTACTGACAAAGCGACACAACTTATGGAATAAATAAATTAAATAATACAAATATTTGATATATTAAAATAGAATACTATATTTCTGCTAAGCACATTAAAATCCTTTTTAGAACGGTGTTGATGAGTTGTCTCCCAAACCCGACGTTGTTATAGCTCTTTTCACGTTATAAGAAACTGGCCTGACATGCAATAAAGCCATAAAAGTATTAACCCTGACAGGGTTGTATTTATTTTGTTGGCGCATAATAAATTATTACCTGAAAACTCTATATGACTTTTGTGTCATTCTTATTATAAATACTTGGTACTTTTTCTTTTTCATCAGGTATAGTGCGGCTCTGCACGGTAAATCCGAAAAGTTTGATGTTTTTTTGCATCTCAAGCCAGTCAACTCAAGTCAGTTTCTTAGATCGCGAAAAGAACTATACCTGTTTTCGAAAAGGGTCATGTTCGAGTTGTCTCGGCTAGGTTCGTATCCGAGCATCTGAATTTTTTTATGAAACTCAGCAGGTTGATAGTTCATGTAAAGACCTTTCCAACGATATATAACATTTTGCGCGGAAACGTTTCGGTGCGGAGATACTGCGTTTCAAAGTTAGAATTTTTGTATGGGTTATTCTATTCCAAGAATTAATAGATGCTATAAAAACAATTTATCCTCTGTAAATATCATAAAATAAAGGTTACATCAGGTAGGGTTAGGTTAGATTAGGTTAGGTTATGCCTCAGATGGATACAAAATCGACAAGAAGCTATACTCTATTTCTTAATGTCTGACAGCACAGTAGCCTCATTAAATATTCAAATAGAAATTTATCTTTTACAGAGTGATCCTAAGAATTTTACAAGTAAATACTAAAATTCTAATGCAAAACAAGTAGGTGTCTGTATTGGTTATCTATACATCCCTGTTTCAGCTCAAAATACAATATGGTAATAAAACTGAACAATGCCAGATAAACGATAAATATTGCGGCAATGGCGGAGATTACGATATTAGTTTATTCTGCTTATTTAATTAGATTCGGTCGACATTACAGTTGAAATAAAATTCATTCGTTGAGGCCTATTAACAAGTTACATTTTCATTTTTATAAAATTAAATTAATTAAAGAAAATATAGTTTAATTTTCATAATTCAAATTTATTGGCGATGAATTAATGTATGTCAAGTAAAGTAAACATACCATTTATGGGAAATATAAAATTCAATCTATCTATAGTATCATCCTCTTCGCTGGCCATACAAGAATCATCCGAAGACTTGTCGAGAGAGATCACTATCGGTTCTATAGTTTGTTCTATGAGGTTATCTAAAACCCACATTTTCTCTTCCTCTTTAATTACATGATTCACAGCATCTCTCCAGTTCTCTTCAGTTATTGTTGTCAATGAGTACTTCATGAGTTCACGAACATCTTTCATTTTAAATGTTTTATTATGTCTAGCTACATAACCTTTCATTTGGGCCCATATTAACTCTATCGCATTTAATTCACAATGGTAAGGCGGCAAACGAAGCACTGTTATCCCACGATTCTTGGCTATTTCATCAATAAAAAACTTTTTGAATTGTAGCTTGTGATCTGAAGCAACCTTTAAAAGTTCTTTTTTCAACATATCATCTTCAAATGGTATATCTTTTACGATTAACCAGTTTCTAATATCACCTTTTCTCCAAGAGGTAGATGGAAAACAAATTATACAAATTTGGGCGAGACCAAGTTTCACCATATATAAAGTGTAACTAATGTTAATGTGATGACCTTGAATTGTATTACAAATTTTATGCAGGTTAATTCTAATCCACTATATTAATTTGAATTACATTTGAAAAGCATCATTTCACAATATTCGAATTTATAAAACAATTTTATGCATGCCATCGGGCGGCTTTTTCCTTCAAAGAGATTCATATTATAAAAATCAGATCGGGTATAAAATTAAATAGTAAATAAATTCCTTAGATGAACGGTGACGCTTATGGTTTACTACCTGACTAGCATCTGTGACCTTTTCGCGTGCAGTCAGACAATAAGAAACAGACTATAGTATAAAATGTGGACAAAACATTACCAAAGAAAATATAGCTATACTATTGATAGAAGACAGAGAAAAGTGGAATGCAATAAATAAAATGATAACAGACATCTTGAAATAAAAACAATTAGACGAAGGAAAGACATAACACTCTCTGGCTCTGAAGTAATGCCACTCGCTGGTCCCGGAGTCAAAGTTTTACAAAAAAGAGGAGGGGTTTTTAGTGGGTATTAGAATCCTGAGTCCCACACTACCCTGTGGAAGACCATTACAGGGTGTGCGTAAAAGCATTTTCCCCTTTAGAAAAAAAGAGGTTAGGTTAGGTTAGGATTAATGTAGTCCAACCTTTTTATCTTTTATCCGATTTTTCTCCTATTAAAATCATTTATATCTGATTATTTTCGAATGCCGTTTTGTTTTCCTTCTTTTATGTAAAATTTTGCGCCTTAACATAGTTTATCGTAACTAAAAATCTGGTTGACAACGTAATTAGGATTATTTTTAGAAATTTTTATTAAAATTGGGCTAGTAAAGGCTCCATCGACATCTAACTTTAAAATGCTATATCTCCACAACGGAACGTTTCCGCACAGAAGGTCTTTACATGATCTAACTAAATGCACAATTTTTTCAAACCTCTTTTCCTACAAATTATTAATAGGGAAATTTTCCACAAGTTACCAACAACCGAAAAAAGTATAGACATAATAAAAACAGTATCGAGCAATTATTCATCGAGATAGATATATCTTTTATTTTGGTGGTATCAATATTTATGTCGCCGAAAAGCATTACTATAATATCGTTCCATTCCACGGTGTCATCAATAGCTATCCGAGACATCATATCATAACAATATAGTGAATACCAAATAGTAGAATACCATTTGCCGTTCCTCGTTTTTGGTAAAAAAGGTAAAACGTGTCGCGGGACAGTTCCTTTTAAGCAAAAATTATGTACCTAATACATCTGACGTTATAGATGAACAATTTGCATATTCCTCGGTGGTCGAGTAGTAAGCAAACGACAACAGGTAGACGTTTGAAATATTTAGCAGAATATTCATTATTATAGATAATGGTACGGTACCCTTCATGAGGGAGTCCGACTGGCAACATCTACTTATAACAGCATCGTATATTTAAAAAGGGAAACCGTAGACTTATACAAATTGGACATTCAAGAACTGTACGTTTACAACAAAAAAATTAGTGGAAACATAAAATTGAATTGTAAAATTTTTAATTTGAAGTTATATTACAGTTTATAGAAATTTTTATTTTCTAGATTTTTTCTTAAGTGGGTCGTAGAAAAAATATGCTGTTCGACTCGTGTGGATTGAGTGGATTGAACGATTGAGCAGAACGATTGAGCGCTCCTCCTCCGTCCTCGTGAGATATGGCCATCATATTCACACTAGTTGCACAAACTACTTCAATTGCTTCAAACGTCAGTGGCGTAAATAATGGGAGGGGAAAGGTGACATAGTCTTCCAAATGTACACCACTGGATCAAAAATTGAAAAATATTTTTTTATCAAAATATGCCCTTTTACATTTAAAAACAAGCTGCCAAATGTCAAATCAATTTATCCATCCATTTTAAAGTTATCGAATTAAAACATTCAAGTTTTCAAAATTTCAACCCCCTGTATTTCGAAAAGTAAATGTGCTAGACCCCTTTATCCTCGTATCATTTTGTCCAATTTTACGAGAGGAATCTACATGCAAACGTTGTAATTACCCTTAACGTTCGAGATGCTTACACCATTTTTTGCGCGATCGTATTGAAATAAATTCCGAATAAAATAATTTAAATTTCTTCGAAATGAACGAAACGTCAAAAGTGACATTTATACTTCTCGATCAGTTTAAAATATATTTTGCATTTTGGTGAAATTGTTTTTATGCTATTTATTACTTTTCGACGTCTGAACAATAAGTAAATCACTTACCGACGTGTTAAACTTAGAAACCAGTAAATACAACCTACCGTCCTGACAACCGATGCTGTAAATAAACAAAAAAGATCAATCGCGCAAAAAAAATTATGGAAATAATAGTAAAAATTTATCACCAGCACCAGATCACCAGCACTGCAAATACCAGCTTTGCATAGATTTTTAATGTAGCATCGGTGGTTCAGTGGTAGAATGCTCGCCTTCCACGCGGGCGGCACGGATTCGATTCCCGGCCGAAGCATATGAATCGCTGCTTCGTAAACGAGAGAGAGAGACTCAGGAGACAGCACACGCACGCAAGCAAGGCACATAACGGAGCAACGTAACATAACGTAACGTAACGGTCAGATCTTTTGCGTTGCGATCCCTGGTCGCTCAAACATAACCTGACGTAAAGAGCTAAAGTTCCAAAAAGTACGGAATCTCGTACGAATCTTACTGTGATTAACAAAATTCAATTTTGTTGCCGAATTTTCGTCAAATGAAAGGGATTATATTAGATTTCGATTCATTCATTCAATTTGTCATATTCTCTAGCTGTGATTACTTTACGCTTTAGATTTGCTAATAGGAACTGTGACTGTCTGAAGAGAGCACCAAATACTAACAAAATAACGATTAAGAGCATCGTGTTGTGCAAAGAATGATTGTTTATCATCAGATTCATCAGGTCGACTATCACATGCACATGCACATGATCTTGCACTATTGTAATAATCTATCTATACATTGCTTCTGAATATTTAATAAGTATTTCGGAGCAGATTCTCGCTTCTATACCAGGTTTCTGATAGAACTGATATTTCAGCATCTCTCAATATTGAATCCTCAACCTGGTCTCCTCTCATTGGGAAATTACTAAATAGGTATGTTTTTTTCAAGATTCTTCTGGTGATCAGATTATTTTCAGAATAAGATTCTTTTATACGTTCCTTTCAACGATCCTAGATATTCATAATCATAATATACCTGATCATTTTCCCATTACCATGTCGTATATACAAGAAATAACTGCTATAGGAAGAATCTCTTCAAAGGTGTACCGTACTATTAATTTATAAACCACAGTAAATGTCTTTGTTACTACCTGCTTTGATTCTAAAAGGGAATTTCCGATTAAAATTCCATAAATATACAGTTTCAGCTTAAAGTTTTATGAGGATTTCGTTGTATAGATTATACATTATCAAGTTAAATCTATATATGATGGGATTGTCCCTGCAATTTTATTGCTGTGATTGTTTGTCAGGTATTACCTATATTCGATTTACCGGTTGACAAACAACAAATCAGTTGCTAGTTTTGAGACTATTCATCCTAAAAATTAAAGTAAAATCAATTCTCATATACAACTACCAACTTGTATCACATCTCTGTTAGGTACAGGTAATAAGAATATTTTTGACCTAATAGTTAAATTTGTCAAAACAACTAATATTGATATTTGATATACGTGTATAGGCTAATACCCATACCAAATAGTATGTGGCAAATAGCGAGAGCTGATGCCATTACTACCATCACACACACACACACACATCAATTCTCAATCAATATCAATTCTCCAAAAACCTTAGAATAATTTCTCTCTCTTCCGTACATTTTGAAACAAGTTCTTATATCTACCATTTATTCAAATTACAAATATTTTGGCGTTCCCTACTGTTTTTGAAGAAATAAGTAGGGATTGCTGCAAGTTTCACAATTTTTTAAATAGGCAAATCAATATTTTTTTCACTATTTCGCAATATAAGCCAACAATAATTTTCTAAATTACTCGATTTTATTGTGTAATCAAGTGCAATAACAAAAACATCGGCTATAAGTTATACAATCTGTATAAATAATAAACTATATTTTAAACGCTCCATTCTCCTCTCCTTCAATATTTAATTTTTTACAATACTTCTACTTTTGGTACATATAAAATTTCCTTAGATTCCTATCAACTTCCTCACCTTGACAACACCGCTGATATGATTAAAGGAGAGTGCGGGCGTTGTACTGCGGTAGCTTGTTAATACCATACAAAAAACTTTTAAATACCAATCACTAAAGTACATATTTTTTTCTTTTAAAATATACAAATATTGTTAAACTGTCATTTCTAAAATATTTCTGTCTAGTCGTTGTGAAGTGACGTTGTGTACTTTCAACAAAATGCTTAAATGAATTCGGAACTATTTTTTACTCCGCGACAATTGACGCGACTGCCTACAGATAGAATTCCCGCCATTTTAGTTGATCACTGTATTTGCATAGGGTGATTCCTGAATGCTGGTGAAACAGGAAATGGTTAAAATAGTTGTATTATCTGATAAGTATCTTTTATGTTATAATATTGATTGATGTGTACTTACTGCAGAATGTTTTAAATTAGTTCTTCACATTTAACAAAAGTACTTATTTAATATTATTCTTCTTGAAATAGTAGTGTGGTGGAAAAAACAATATAAAAAAAAGGAGAGAAACTATGAGATGTATTACTGAATAGTATTTTTTCAACTTAATACTCATAAATATACTTACATATACATTGTTAAACAGGAAATGGCACAAATATAGCGTAGATAATAGTAGTTTGTGCAACTAGTGTGGATATGATGGCCATATCGCACGAGGACGAAGTTTGAGCACGACGCCGTAGGCGGAGTGCTCAATCGTTCAAGTGCGATATGGACAATCCACACGAGTCGAACAGCATATTTTTTCTACGACCCATTTGGGAAAAAATCTAGAAAATAAACAATTGAATAAACTGTAAAATAAATATAAGTAAGTTGAAATTAAAAATGTTCAACAATTTTATTCATAATCGTACCAATTCAATGTTATGTCTTCACTAATTTTTTGTTATAAGTAGATGTTGCCAGTCGGACTCCCGCACGAAGGGTACCGTACCTTTGTCTATAATATGAATATTCTACTAAATATATCAAGCGTCTACCTGTAGTCGTTATCAATATCAAGCAGAATTATTATTTAAAAATAAAATTAACAATTAAAAAAAACGACTTCACGTGGAATCGATCCCGGGTCTACCGCGTGAGAGCCTGGTATGTTTACCACTCAACCATTGGGGTTTCAACTAGTTTAACGTCAGAAGTATTGAATAGATGTCCAACGATAGTCCCTTAAATACCCATTTTATTCTGTTTTTAGTATTTGTTATTAATTTATACGGATTGTTTTATTAAAGTTTATTTTTGTAAATGAATATTCTCAATCCACTGCTTCTGGGAGAGACTTTTTTTGACAAATTATTTTGACGTTTCATTAAATTGGAAAAAAGATGAGTGACGAGTACTAAACACGAATGCTGATTGGTGGATTTCATATACGTTCTAGGATGTATAAGAAATCATATACGTTCAGTTAACAGATATGGCCTACATTTCCATTCTGTAAACTGTGCAGGAAATGGATAATATACATGCGGGTGTAGAAAAATTATTTATTCTCCTATGAAATATAATATGAAAAATACTCATATTATTCCCAGTTTCCTTATCATTATTAGACTTAAAGTAGCAGCAAACAGTAGTTAATTAAACGATTGTTCAAATAGTATCTGCGTGACTGAAATAAACTTTTTGAGCTTTAAATGCGATAAAGATTGGAAAATAAAAAACATTTACTAATACATATAAACTATAAATAAGCATATTGGTCCAAAATAAGGAAAGCAATGTATGGCAAGGATATAATCTTGTTATTCTGAATAATGAATATTTAAAGTGTAGCTAGAAAATTAAGATCATTCGAATATGTTTCAGGTACCTATAAACTTTTATAATTGCTTAATACAACGGTTTAGATTTGTGGACGTCTTAATAGGTAATGAGTCTAATCATATTTGAACGAGCTGCAATTAATTACATCTAGCTCAGGTGATGGTTTGAGTTTAAGTAAAGATCATTATATTTTTTTATTGATTCTACTTTCTGTCACGTCTTTGGTTATAGTGAATAATACGGTATTTGCATAGCAGTGGTATAAGTAGTTCTTTTAAACGATCTAAGAAACTGTCCTGACTGGGATGGGATAATGACATGCAATAAAGCCATAAAAGGATTAGCCGTGACAGAGTCGTATTTATTTTGTTGGCAAATAATAAATTATTATTACCTGAAAACTCAAGACTTTTGGGAAATTCATTTTATAAATACTTAGTAGTTTTACAATTTCATCAGGTATAGGTATATATTCATCAATAATCCAAGTATAGTGACTGATTAACAAGAGTTTTAAATTAATATTTTCTGACAATGTGTACCCTTCCATTGAAGATTTGATATGGTGGGTACTTATTTGTATTTACAACCCGATTGATCATATCTAGGTACTTTCTAGCAATTTCCTGTTGGAAAATTTGTTCTGCGATAAATTGTCCTGAACCACTGACTGGCAGGCTTTTCTTGTAGTAATTTCTCCATAATTAATGCCTGCCATATCGCCTTTGATAATGTTTTACATCTTAAAACCAGATTTATAACTATTTTGTAGGTACCTCTCCCGACAATATCAAAAAGGAAGAAAAACTATGAGATGTATATTACTGAATAGTATTTTTTAACTTATACTCATAAATATACTTACATATATTGTTAAACAGGAAATAGCACAAATATAGAGTAGATGGATTATTTATTCTCCTATAAAATATAATATGAAAAATACTCATATTATTCCCAGTTTCCTTATCATTATTAGACTTAAAGTAGCAGTAAACAGTAGTTAATCAAACGATCAAATAGTAAGTATCTGCTTGACTGAAATAAACTTTTTGAGCTTTTTTGGACCAGATTTATTTATAACTATTTTGTACTTCTCCCGACAAACTCCTCCACCCAAACACACGGTTTATTGTGATTGTTCCGAAGAAAAGTTCAAAGTTATACCCTGTATATACTATAATACATTTTGGTATAGGCAACTAAACATACCCCTAAACTGCATGTTTGTATGAATAGACTTGTAAAAGTTATAAGCTGTTAACTACTTTTCATTGGGACATATACCTTACCTATTATATATATTATAAAATATTATCATCCTTGTTAATACACTTGACACTACATATAGCGGTTATTATCATTTTATTATATTGACCGTTAATCTTTCCTATTATCTTTTTTCTGTTATAATAGTCATTTAACTGACTCATGCTTTTAGTATGTTTGGTTGTATTGCATTTTCGATAGGAAACTATATAAAAAAATAAAAACGATCTCCTAAATTGTTTGAAAAGTTATCAGTGCATTAATTTATCGTTTGTTAGCAAAATTACATTATTACATTATTCACACTCACAGCGTGAGTGTTCATTTTTAACTTAACATACGATTATGAGCTATAAAGTTCATTGCCATACTATTATACTTTTTATTTACGAAAAATTATATTAAAATTATTTTTCAATAGGTATATATGTACACTTGATTGAAACACAGCACAAATAAGAAATTTAAGCATCAATGGCACTAATTAATCCAATTATTACGAATAATAATTACCTATATCTGATTATTCAATTCACGAAATTATTTTTCAAATATTAACAAATCAAACAACAATTAAATATTTACTTCCGTATCTTATACCAACAGCGAGTCACTAACGAAAATATTACTAATGTCAAGTTTCAAAATATGCAATTGTAAATAACGATCATCTCTCTGATTCGTGACGGCATGACTTCAACTATTCTTCTACTATTACAGTATCCATTAATTTTCCACTGAAATTGCCAAAATTTTAATCTCAGTGATAACACTCATAGTACTGCCGTAAAAAGCTAAACCCCCGTATTTACAAAACAATAAAAATGGCGTAAAATAACAATTAAACTTCAATGTATAAAATAGCTTCACCTAATGGCTTCAAATTATATAACCTGTATTACATTAGAAGAAATGGACGAGTAAATTCATTTTTTTATGTGAAAACCTTCATATTTTATCACTTTCATAAAATAAAAAGGTAGAACGTGTCGCGGGACACACGGTAGGAACTTTAGTTCCTTTTAAGCAAAAATTATGTAATACATTTGACGTTATAGATAGACAATTTGCATATGCCTCGGTGGCCGAGTAGTAAGCAGACCAGACCAGACTCTCACGCGGTAGACCCGGGTTCGATTCCCCGTAAAGAAGTTTTTTTTATTGTTAATCTCATTTTTTAATAATTATTCTGCTTGATATTAATAACGACAACAGGTAGACGTTTGAAATATTTAGCAGAATATTCATTATTATAGATTGGTACGGTACCCTTCATGAGGGAGTCCGACTGGCAACATCTACTTATAACAGCATCGTGTATTTAAAAAGGGAAACCGTAGCATTATACAAATTGGACATTCAAGAACTGTACGTTTACCACAAAATTAGTGGAAACATCAAATTGAATTGTTAAATTTTTAATTTGAAGTTATATTACAGTTTATAGAAGATTTTATTTTCTAGATTTTTTCTTAAGTGGGTCGTAGAAAAAATATGCTGCTCGACTCGTGTGGATTGTCCATATCACACTTGAACGATTGAGCACTCCGCCTACGGCGTCGTGCTCAAACTTCGTCCTCGTGCGATATGGCCATCATATCCACACTAGTTGCACAAACTACTAATTCTTTCAAAATATGCCCTTTCACATTTAAAAACAACCTGCCAAATGTCAAATCAATTTATCCATCCATTTTAAAGTTATCGAATTAAAACATCAAAATTTTTCAAAATTTCAACACCCTGTATTTCGAAAAGTAAATTTGCTAGACCCCTTAATCGCGCAAAAAAAGTTATGGAAATAATAGTAAAAATGTATCCGAACAAATTCAAGTAGATCACCAGCACTGCGAATACCAGCTTTTGCATAGAATTTTAATATAGCATCGGTGGTTCAGTGGTAGAATGCTCGCATTCCACGCGGGCGCCCCGGGTTCGAATCCCGGCCGGAGCATATGAATCGCTGCTTCGTAAACGAGAGAGAGACTGAGGAGGCACTAGCACGCAAGCAAGGCACATAACGAAGCAACGTAACATAACGTAGCGTAACGGTCAGATCTTTTGCGTCGCGACCCCTGGTCGCTCAAACATAATTAACCTGACGTAAAGAACTAAAGTTCCAATAAGTCGGTGTATAGTTAGTGTAGTTACCAAGTCCCATTCACCAATTTTTGGATGGAAGTGGTCTTGTGCTTACACTGTTTCTTGAGCAGGATAACCAGTCCACAAGATGTCTGGGGACGAGCCAGATAACTAGGTATAAGAAATAAGAATAAACAGAAATTAATTCAACACTATATTCTCTTATAGACAATTTAAATTATAAACTTTGTTCTTTTTTGCGTTTACTTTCCGACCTCTTTTTATGCTTATGAGACTTTAAATGAATAGACCACTGAAACTGTCCAACAAAAACCCTTTCACAAACTTCACATGTGAACGTAATATCCTCGCTGTTCGGATTGGAGTCTACTATTTGTTTTGGTAAAGGTTCATGAGGACAATGGTTATTGTTTATAAAAGATCTAACTATTTCCTCGGCTTTATTGCTAACTCTATTCTCCCATTGACAAATATCTGAAGTATCCAATCCGTAGATAGGTGGTACCTAAAATATATTTTCCAGCAAATTTTTTGATGTTATTTTTTGATATTATGTTGATCTGTTGCATGATATACTATTTTAGTAAAGCATTGTTTATTATTATAGTATGAACAGTCCCAAAAATAACCGAGTGCAAACAAATACCATGACTTTATTAACACTGCTCACCTGTCGATCTTGTCTACCAAGGAACCTATTAACAATCCACCTTTTTTGCTTTCTAGCATAGCGTCTTGTAACTAACTTGAGTTTTTCTATGCCTTCTTTCAATTTCTTCTGACCCACCTCAGTTATTTTTTCTTGCTCATTTAAAATGAGGTAAGAATGAAATTCTTTGAAACCGATTGATTGAAAAATACCCTTTGTGTAATCAGGTTCTCTAAAAATCACAACCAATTTGTAAAAACTGCTTATTGGGATGAATTGTAAGCTACATAATGCAGTCATTTAAAATACCTACTCATTTGTTAATAATCTTTCTTCATTGTATACTTTATGAAATTCCAAAAGTTCCATTAAAAGTCCCTGTTTCAACATATTATCTACTCTATCATCCAATCTTCCATCTAAAATTTCCTAAAATGGAGTAAATATTCAGTAAACTATTTTTCTACAAGGGAGATATTTCTAACTTGATCACATTGAAGCCACAATACTAAGGAATTTGAAAATCTTAGTCCACCTCCTGACTTTGAGCCATCTTCAGTAGTTTGCTGCTCTTCTAAAAGCTCACTATGTTTTTTTCTTTTTTTGTACAATATTTCTAAAGATCTGAAAATTTACAGAGACTTGAATTTAACAAAAGATTATAAACAAAGAAACTACCTTAAAATTTTTCTCTTATTATTAGGGTGCAGTCTTTTTGCCATAACAGGATCAAGTAACTTTAATCTTGTGTGTAATTCCTCACTAGGCAATTCATGATCATTATTTGGCAACAGTCCTGGTGTCTTACTATATTCACAGTTGTCAATTAAAATTTTCCATAAAAGTGATTCTATATAATAATTAGTGCCCCCTACTATGATGGGAAGTTTTTGATTATTTAATAATGTTTCAATTATTCCTAAAGCTCGTTTCTTGTATTCTACAACTGTAAACATTTCGTGGGGATTTAGGATATCTATTAAATGATGTGGGGCAACAGATTTTTCTTCTTTGGTTGCTTTAGCAGTAATAATGTCTAAACCTTTATAAACCTACAAACATTGTTATTAGGATTAGCAATGTAAAATTACAGAAATACGGTTACCTGCATGGAATCTGCTCCAATTATTTCTCCACTAAACATTTTAGCTAGTTCCAAAGACAACTTCGTCTTACCAGAACCAGTAGCACCCAATATGATGACCAAGGGTAAACGTGAACTCATACTTCAACTTCTCATTACCAATACTGTTTCCTAATTTTCAATTGCTGTTGTTTTAAATTCAAAAAATGCTAAATAAATCTAAAAAACATTATAATATATAAAATAGAGCTTAGGTTAGGTTATTCTTATTCTTTCTTCTTCCTTCGTCGCCGTTGCCCGTTAGGTTATCGTTTCTCTTGTCTTGCTTATGTTCTTATATGGTTCTTTTTATAAATATAGATAGGCAACATCATTATCTCCTTCAAATTTTGTTGTCAGTGGCAAATACACATTCATTGTTCTCTCTGTGCTGTAGCTTTTGAAGTCAACTGTCAGTACGATTGTGTTGTGATCAGTGTTCCCAGCTCTCAGAAGTTTATCTCCCTAAAATCTCAATCAAAAACCCCCTAAAAAATTTTATTATTTATAAAATAATCAATCAAATATTTTTAAATAAATAATACATTGAAAATAATTAATAAGTAAGATAATATCATTACATAAATAATATGAGAGTCGGAATTCGCGCTGCTCTCTTAGTAACAAGCAATCGCACTAGATGTCTCTAAGGCGGTATGTATAAAAATGAATATGATTCGCTAGATTGGATTATCCCAGGTTATTTTGGTTAGATAAAAAAATATTTGAAGTCATGAAAATCCCTAAAAATACCCCTGAAAATATGACTCCCCAAAAAAAACCCATCCTACTTTTTCCCCTCTAAATCTGGGGGGAAAACCCCTAAGCTGGGAACCCTGATTGTGATGGCGACACTGCGACAGTCGACAGTTTTTATGGATAACTTCACGCTTGTTTATATTTTTATTATTTTTCATTTCAAAGTTTCTAATAATGTCTGATTTTCTAGCAGAAAATAATTCGTGTGGTCAATTTATTTTAAATCTAGTTTCTAGAGGCAATGCGATTGTAGCTGAATTACTTAGACTTAAAGATTACATTCCAAAAGTTTACAGGTATAATAAAATAAATACTACAAATTAATATGCTTCAAAATAAATTGTGTTTAATATAAACTTCTAGGTTGGATTCAAAGCAAGATATTCAAAAGTACTGTGATATAATATTGGATTTCAGTTATTTTAAAATATCTGAAATTCACGAAGAGAAGATAGAAAATAATGAAGTTTGTTTTTACCTCTCAAAATTTTTCATCTATTTCATAAATTCCATAATTTCAGGCACTTAGAGATTTCGATGAAGAATTTCGTGATAACCACATAGAGATTATTAAAAGATTTTACTTGGTATTTGAAAGTATTCATGCTTACATTACAGACCTGAACCATTATGTTGAAGAACTTAATGAAGGAATATACATTCATCAAACATTAGAAAATGTTTTTACTGATATTGAAGGGAAACAAGTGATGGTAATTTTTATGTTTTTCTCTTTCCTTTAGAATTAAGTTGGGACGATTTTTTAATTCTTTTGGCAAATAATTGAATAGACAAAGGTACAGTGTATGTGGGGGCTCACATGTTAAATTATTTTTACAATAAAGAATGCAAAAGTCCAATTTATGTCTGATATCAATATTGTGCTATTTAGATTTTTGGGAAAATTATTAAATATACAGATCCACAATATATATTAACCAGACAGAGTCATTATGATCTTTTATGATCGTTATGGTGCACACAGTCTGCTGAGAAGGCGGTCAATGTACTCTGTATTATTTTTATATAAAATTATACACCAGAAATTAGACTGTAATGATCTAATTGCCATGTTAGATTATCATGTTCCTAGGTTTAATTCCCGAAATAATCAACTGTTTTTGCAACGAACTTATTGAACTAATATATACAAATCTTCACCTCTACAGTTTTTAATTGAAAATTATTCTAATATAGAAAAATCTGTTGACATTTTAAATTGCAGCCAATCGTCAATTTGACGTTATTGCTTAGAAACCTAAATCTATCTTAGATGCGAAACAGCTTTTAATAACTTTTTTTTCTCTTTCTTTCTATATTTTGATTCCAATTGGTGCTAGTTCAATTTATGATATATGTGTAGTTTGAGCATACATAATTATTATAATGTTTTCTTATATATTGTGATAGTTTTTTTTTTTGTAAATTATCGTATGTTATTTATCTAAGTACTACTAACCTTATCCTGTAAATTGGGTATCTCCCGTAGGATATTGTAAATAAATAAATAAATAATTATTGAAAAGTTTGCAGCTAGTAATGTGAGAAACTCATCCAATACTTCTAATGATATATACATGAACATTTATAAATATTTTTAGTGTGAAGCTTTATATCTCTATGGATTAATGCTGTTGATAGTTGATGCATTTATAGATGGGGCAGTTCGAGAGCGTTTGCTAGTTTCTTATTATAGATATGCTCCTCAAAGACAAGATTCAAAAAGTTGTATAGATGAAGTGTGCAAGTTATTACGTGATACTGGATATACTCCTACAAAAAAACCATCCACATATCCAGAAGACTATTTTAAGTAAGTAACAGTTTATGCAGTATATGTATTTTTCATTTTTTTAACTCGCATCAACCATGATAGGTTATTAGCGGTGGTATAGTGTTTTTTGGTTAGTCAGTTTACAGTATGCTGAGTATTAAAATTTATAGATAGGTCACTGGGAAAAAAAATTAAATTTGCTTAAATAAGTCTATCGCTTTAAAAAAATTGATTGTTCCGGTATAGTTTCTCTTGTCTAAAACACTCTTAAGATCACTTGACACTTTGTAGACTGAGTATATGTATTGTTTGTAACATGTTTAACAATCTGTTTAGCTGGAATGGAAAAAACATTTGTTCAATTATTATGATTATTTTATTTCTTTTTAGGCGAATTAAAATAAATTCCACATATATAGATTATGTGATAGGCCGATTAAGATCAGATGACATCTATGGTCAAGTGTCTGTGTATCCTCTTCCTAAACATAGAAGCACTGCACTGGCTAATCAAGCCTCCATGCTCTATATATGTTTATTTTTTTCCACTGATATTTTGCATTTCCAAACTGCAATCATGAGGGAAATAGTTGATAAATATTTTCCAGATAATTGGACTATTTCTTTATATATGGGATTGATTGTTAATTTAATAGAAACATGGGATGCATTTAAAGCTGCTAAGTTAGCTTTAAATAATACTTTGGAAACCGTAGATGTGAAAGGGCAAGTATTGAATTTGATATTACCTAGTATAAAAGATTACAGAATAAAAATATAAGATGTTTCACTCCAGGGCGGTTTGATTAAAGTTGCTGTCCCAAACGGACGCCGCTTTCATAAATTATGTTTACGACTCGCTTTTGTTGTCAATAACGAGACCAGTAGATACCAGAGAAGTTCGAAAAGCTTATTTAAATTAGTGAAATATATATTTAAATTAATAGGATTCTATATCACAAAGATTTATTTTTAAATGTTAATTATTTCGAAAAATGTTTGGGATATGAATTTGAAAAGGTAAGTGAAAAATAAACTTGAATTTTTAAAATGGATCAATTCACAGTTTTTATTCAGTATCTTAGTAATTTTGTGATACTTATTAATAATCTAGCAGATATTTATCACAAATTCAATTAAATATACTCATTAGCCACCAGAATAATAGGGCCACTGAATCTTAAATTTTGATCTTTAAATAACGCATATTTTTTGGATTGACAAGGTTAAAACGGTAAAAAGAGAAGCAGCTGCAGGATACCTTTATTAAAAATTTTTATAAATGTGAAATACTAAGTTTGAAGTTTGGTTTATGTGTTAAATTTAATCTATTGTTTTTCAAATCTTTCAATATACATTTGAGAGTAAAATATATACGGACTCTGGTATAGAGATTTGCATAATATTTGAAAGGAAATTGATTACATGGATGATGAAGAGAAAATTTAGCAAATTCGTTCAAAAGAAACCGACCAATTCCCCTTTGGTTAGCTATAGAATTGAATTTTTGTGTTTTATTGCTTAATGTACTTGTTTATATAATATCCTTATTATAATAATAAATCCGTAATTTTGTATTAGCAAATATTACAAATATTTAGTGTTTAAGCTTTGCTATTAAAGAGAAAAATATTGATATTATTTTATGCTCATTACAACAATTAATTACACACACACGAACAACCAATAAACACCGTTCTAAAATAACAGCACTCGACGGGTGACGTCCCGTATAATATTATGTCAAATTGAATGCAAGTAAGGACGTAGCGACGTACTGTACCATCCAAGTCACCAGCGACATCGGTGCTTTACGCGACAAATTCGAACGAATGAAACATCTTATATTTTTATTCTGTAATCTTTGTTAGTATATAATTATTATACTGAACTATATTAGAAATAAAAGCATATACAGTGGAGCCCCGATAATCCGGCCCCAGGCTTATCCGGCACCCCCTGTAATCCGACATGGTCTTGACATACATAATGAAGTATAATTTTTACTTCAGAGTACATACATATATATAACATGTAGAATCCTATCATTGGATCTGTCGGATTACAAGGTACTCTTTTGTAAAAAAATCCGGACTATAGGGGGTCTAAGGCAGTACTCAATAATCCGACAAATTCGCTAATCCGACACTGCCCTGCAAACTGTTTGTCGGATTACCGGAGCTCCACTGTATTACAAAGCCAATAATTAATAATGTTAATTTATTTTAAGCTATGCTACATTCCATGGTACAAACATTCCAAATCTTTTGAAAACTACTAATCTCTTATTGAAAGAAGGCAATATTACCAATGAAAATCTACTAAAAGACATCAACAATATAATAACAACATTGAGGGAATGTAATGTTACAGTACGATGGTTAATGCTTCATACAGTTATGAAACCAGGTCAAATTGATAAAGTTAAAAGGTCAAAACAGTTACGAGAACTAGTACTAACAGAATCAAAATGTGACCCTGCATTATTATTCAAATTGTTATTGAACACAGCACAATTAGAATTAGTTGTTAGAGAGCTTTATAAACAGTTGATGTCCAATAAAGAGGAGCAGTGGAATGAGCTTAAGACTGAAACCAATACACGTTTGCTGGAGTTATCAGAAGTGTTCAGTGGAGCAAAACCCTTGACTAGAATACAAAAAAATGAAAATTTGCAGTTGTGGTTTGTTGAAATTTCAAAGCAAGTTAATTCTTTATCCCAGGTGAGATTACTGCATATTTTTTTTTTTGAAATAACGTTTATTCATATAACATTTATTACAATAATAGAACTACTGTAAAAAATTCTCAAATCAGTGCTTTTAAACACTGGCCTCGAGAATAACAAAACATAATAGTGTTGCAAATGCAGTTAATCAATTTTTACAAACTGTTTCAGTCTTCCAACAAAACTTCTATAACTACTTAAATCTTTCACACATTGCGGTAACCTATTAAACGCTTTAAATGCATCTATACTTGGATTGTTTAAACCTATATTAGTCCTTGTAAATGGTTGATAGATGTTATTATGAGATCTTGTCTGGTAATCATGCACATCCCAACAATACTCAATATTTATGTTGCATTTCTGCTGATTGTTAAGGATTTTATAAACAAGCTTGCACTGTTCAATTTCCAAAATTCCTTTTAACCTATTTAAATGTAGATCCGAATAAATTATGTTTGTGCTAGTGAGCCAATCATAGTTAAATAATATTTTAAGAATTTTGTTTTGTAATACTTGTGCTTTATGAAAATTTACTTCCCCACACATACCCCACACAGGCAAAAGATACCTAAAATGTGTTAAGAAAAAAGCATTATAAACTTGAAATTTACTTTTTTTAGACAATATCTCTCAGTCATTTACATTATTTATATTATTTTATTTGGTAGAAACCAAAATGTTGATTGACGTTGAGCGCCAATGAAACAAATAAATGAGATTGAATGTCGTTGAAAAAAAATGATGTTAATTACCGCAGGTTCTTGCCTAACTAACCAATTAAATTTGGAAGTAAACTAAGCCAGTTCGCAGGGTTTTATTACCTTATTAATCTTAAGAAAAACAAATTTTGGCATAACTAACTTTCCTAAAATAAAATTAGAAATAAAATCAAATCTAAAGGTCTCAGCTAACTTTTAATCTGTTTAAAAAAAAGAACTTAAAGTTTCTGTATAATAAATAAAACTAACAGAGTAAAAAAAATGTATATAATTACGGTTTTTAAGTTTACATAAAAAAGGGTTAGTAGCAAATAAAAAAAATACTTATCAAAAATACAATTGTTGAAGATGAAGATGACGTTGATAATTGATGTTGGTGAAGAAGCTGTCGATGTAGTCGATGTACTACGGATTGTCTACAGGAACTGGTATTTAGGAAGCTTTCTGTTAATCAGGAACTGTTTGTCCCACAGGTACACAGGTCTGTCACAAAGGAGCTGTGACCCAGAAACTTGTCTGTCACACAGGAACTTATGACCCAGAAACAGTCAGACTTTCCAGGAACTGTTAATCCCAGGAACTTGTTAGGTACTCCAAGAAATTGTATCCCAAGAACTGTGTTCCAGGAAACCGTTCTTCTCAGGAACTGTGTTCCAAGAACTTGTATAGGAACTCCAAAAACTGTGCTCCAAGAAACTGTGCAGTAATCCAGATTCTTAAGGTAAAACGGCATCTTTTGTTTTTAAACAGGTAGAAAAAATTTAATCAATGGATTACTGCACAGTTCCACTTATGCTGCTTTGTCGACAGACGATAAGAGAAGCCTATATATTGTGATGATCTGAAAGCAGGTGAATCCAATTTAAGGCGAAGAATCTGTAATTAAAGAAAACAACCATGTAATAAATCAATTCACCCTGAATAGGAATCAATTTAAATTTAAAAAAGAGAACAATTTAAAACAAATAAATAATAAACATAAAATATCTTTATAAACCTTAAATAAATAATCTTATAATTGATACATGTTAGATAAAATGTAATAGATAGTATAGTTAAATTAGATCTATGTAACTCATCTCAACATTCAGTGGAGTGACAGTGATTAATCGCGAAATGAATCAACCGATTAAAAAAAAAAGTGTAGTTAATAAGGAACATTGATATAATGAACATGTGAAAGGACCTTTATATCCATAGAAGTCAATTAAAAAATGACACTAAGACAATGAGATCACAGGGAAAGTCGCCTGTGAGAGGATAAACAAGAAAAAAATTGAAAGTTGTTGATTTTGGAACTAGAAGGGAGAAGGTGCAGAAATTAAGAAAGAAAAATCAAAAATTGAAAAATATAAAGGAAAGTGCCTCAAAATCATACCAAACTAATAGAAAAACAAAGAGTACTAACCGTGTAAGAGATCTCATCATTTGATTATCTTCTAAAAAACGGTAAGCTTTGTTATAACCTATATTTAACCTTGACTGGAGATAGCATCCCAGAAATTTCAAAGGTTATTGTATGCAGTTTGTTCCAGAGAAAGTTCAGTTTACTTTCTATAATAGTGTGTATGAAATCAGCAATCAATTCCAATTAATTTATATCCCACATAGCAGAGAAGAGGATTTATTAGAATCAAGTTCCTGAAAGTAGATAACCTATAAATTTATTCATCGTAAAAACATTCATGTCGCAATTGCATATTTCTTATATAATAAGTTAGTTAAGTTTTTTAATATTAGTAGTTATAAATAAAAAGGAAGCTTACCTTAATAATTCAGATAATCCAAAGCAATTAAACAATTCTTCTTCTTCTTCTTCCTCCTTTTTTGGGCTGTATCCTGAGGGATAATTTACCCAGTTTTACATATGTGGGGGGAAACAAGTCTTGCTCTTGGCAATATTTCCCTCCCTCTTGAATGTATATCTTCCTTAAACAAAGCTGCACTACTGTTAAGTATAGGAACTATGAATTATTACATTTATATTACTTATAGCGTTGAGTAAAAAAATTTCTTATAGTGAGTATTGGGGGTATTAGTAGGGTAAGACTTCACAACACAGGAATTTAACTTTTCTCGCTTGGGGGTAGCGGCCAAGCTTGGACACACCCAGAAATGCTACCTCGGATATAGTTAAAGAACCCAGGTCTATAAAAGAAAGGATTAGGTTAGAGAGATATCTTAAACATAGTTATAAATTGGTGTATTATTGTTAATCGTTCATCATTTAAATTGGCTAGAATTGTACATATATCAAAAGGCGCGCTAAGTTTAGTTTTACATAGCTCTATATATAGGTTGAATTGATTTGATATATTAATAGGGCATTCTAGTATAATGTGGTTTAGTGATCCTATTTGCCCACATTCGCAGAGTGGATCATCTTTAACTCCAATTCTGAACATATGGAATGGAGTTAAGCAATGGCCTGTTCTCATTCTTATAATTGTTGTTAGGTGTCTTCTATTTTTGTATTGGAATTGATTAAACCAGGGAGATTTTGGTAATTGTTCGACAACTTTATAGTAGAACGATTTTTTATTCTGCTTTATGAGGTTCCATTCATTGTTCCATTTGAACCATATGCTCTTCTTGATATCTGGAGGGTAGTTTTGGTAATTCAGTTTTATATTCGCTGGAATTGTAAGGGAACAACCTGTTTTGGCTAGTTGATCAGCTTTATGGTTTCCTTTGATTTCAGAGTGACCTGGGATCCATGCTAGTACAATATTAAAGCCATTAGTATTTGCTAATATAATTCCTTGTTTTGTTAGAATTGATGCATGCTCCGTTTCTTTGGAGAAAGCTGGTTTACATATTTTTTGTAGCGCAGTTTTAGAGTCTGAGAAGATTATGGCTTTGGTTATGTTAGTTTTTAAAATGAATTGTAGTGCATGGTTGATAGCAGTTATTTCGCTTAGCCATATTTGTGTGAATGTTGGTAGCCTGGATGAAAATGCATAGTTTAATTCTTCACTATAAACTCCAAATCCTGCAGTCCCATCAGTATAGAGAGATCCATCTGTAAATATTCTTGTATGATCCGGGAATTTGGATAGAATTTTTTGGTACTGGATTTGTGCTAATTCATCGGTTTTGTTAGATTGAAGATTTGCCACCTTTAATGGAGTTAGCTGAATTTCTAGGTCAAATTCGTAGCAGGGTAGTGTTTCTTTTTTGTACATCATATTGGTATCTGGTTGTAGCCGTTCAAGGATTTGAATTAGAGTTGGTTTTTCTTTGTTATTCCAGTATCTTGATTTTTTGCTTATATTATTAAGTTTCTTCAGAATATTAATTATAGGATTATTTGATATTGCCAGGTTTTTAGTTAAGTATTTGGAGCTCAGCCATTCCCTCCGATATTTGAGGGGCATTTCACCATTTTCTGTTAATAAGGCTGGGATTGGTGTTGATTTCATGTTTCCTGTAACTATTCTTAATCCCTGGTTTTGAAGTTTGTCTAAAGTTGTTTTATTTTTTTTTGTTAGTGTGAAAATTTGGCTACCATAGTCCATGTGACTTAATACTATTGCTTTGTAAAGTATTCTCAGTGTGTAGGGATCACAACCCCACCAAGTACCACAGAGAGCCCTCATAACGTTTAATCCTTTACATATTTTTGTTTCTATGTATTGTATATGTGCATTCCATTTTAGGTTTTGTTGAATGTATATACCTAGATATTTAACTTTGTCCACCCATTTATTAGTTTCTGAGTTAATTTTTATTTCAGGGATAGATCTTTTTATGTTTCCTTTACTAAAGATTACTGCATGAGATTTATTAGGAGATAATTTGAAGTTATGTGTGTCTAACCATGAGTTGAGTTTTTCTAATAATGTATTAAGATTATTTACCATTTGGCTCACATTCGCTCCACCAACTATCAACACCATGTCATCTGCATATTGAACAAGGCTAACATTTTTAGGGAGGATGTCATAAATTGATTGGGTATAGAGATTAAACAGGATTGGACTGAGGGGGGATCCTTGGGCTAGTCCTTGATTAGCTGGCAGGGGTCCTATTGTTTGTCCCGAGTTGTCTTGAACAAATATTTCTCTATTATTTATAAAAGCATAAATTAAGTTTATTAAATATTTAGGTAGGGCTAGGTTTATTAAAGTTTTATATAGAAGTTGGATATTAACTGTATCATATGCAGCTGAGAGGTCTAGGAAAACGCCTATGGTGTATTCATTGGCTGTATAATTAATAAGGATTTGGGAAGTTAGAAATGTTAAACAGTCCATACAGCCTTTATTCCTTCTAAATCCAAACTGTAAAGGTTTGAGTAATTTTTTGTTTTCGACATGCCATTCCAGTCTGTTTTTTATTAATGATTCAAGCACTTTGCCCACACATGAAGTTAGAGCGATTGGTCTATAGTTCATTGCTAATGATTTATCTTTGGAGGGCTTAATGAGAGGAAGAATAATTGTTTGCTTCCATGTGTGTGGGATGGTAGCAGTTTGCATGCATTCGTTAAAAAATTGTAATAGCTCCTTAGACATAGATGTTGGCATGTGTTTGATCATAGAATATGAGATTTGGTCCATACCTGGTGCAGAGTCTTTTTTTGACTCTATTGTGAATTTATATTCCTGGTAGGAGAATGGTTCAATTTCTGTTGATATGGATGTTTGTATGTTTTCGGTGATGATAGGTGGGCATAAGGAGGATAAAATTTCTTGAGCCAGTATGCCAGGCGGGAGTTGATTTGATAGGTTATTGTTAGGTGTATGGTTTGAGGCTTTATTAATTTTATTCCAGATCATTTTTAATGGAGAATTTCGGTTTATTTTTGCACAGAAGTTGCGGAAACTGTTCTTTCTTTTGGACTTTAGGAATTTTCTAGTGGAAGCAATGTTCCTTTTAACTGCTATATAGTTGGGTATGGTGGGGGAGTTGGTAAATGCTTTAATTGCAGATATTCTGGAGTTGATGGATTCTTGACAGGAATTATCCCACCAAGGGATATTGTATTTTTGGTTGTGTTTTATTTTATGAAATGGTATTGCCGCATTTGCTGCTTTTATAATGTTATCTTGGAATGTTTCATATTGAAAATGGGTTAAGGGTTGTGGGGTTATGCAGAGGTGTTCATAAAAGGTGTTCCAGTTAGCTTTCTTAAAGTTTCTTTTTGTGGTTAATGTCTGATTGGGGTTGTCATTATTATTAAAATAAAGTTTGCAGATGGTTGGGTAGTGATCACTACTTCCAGGGTCTAGGAGAACTTCCCAGGTGGCATATGGAGTTAGTTCAGAAGATATTAGGGTAACATCTACGACAGATTTGTCCTCATTTGGTGAAGACAACCTGGTAGCATGTCCATCATTTAAATATACTAACTGGAGTAACTCTAAGGAGTCAATAATGTTTCGGCCATTAATACTTATTCTATTACTCCCCCATGCGGGATGGTTGCAATTAAGATCACCCATAATAAGTAAGGGTTTTTTGAATTGCTGAATAAATTGGGTCCAAATATTTACTCTGAGTACTGAGCTTGATGGACAATATATATTTAAAATATTAATGTTATGTTGTGGAAGGTGTATTGCCTGAGTTTGAATATTTATATTATCAAAATTACTTTGGTAGGTTATTGGGATAAATTTAATGGAATTTTTTATTAAAATAGCTGTTCCTCCATAGCCATCGGCTCTGTCGTTTCTGAGGATTTGAAAGTTTCTGCATGAAATATTATAATTTTGTTTTAACCATGTTTCATTTAGAAGGATTATATCAGGATTATAGGTTCTAATGATTACTTTCAAGTTATCTGAGTTGGTGTTGTATGAACGTATATTCCACTGGATTACAGTTAGTGGAGCGAATGCGAATAAAATGAGAGTATTGCACGGGAGATTACTAGAACATGTCTGTATCAGACAGGTCCATATACTCTCCTGATGCATTTTGTTTTTTGGAGCATGATGATGAAGGTAAGCATGATTGTGCTGTGTTTATTTCTGTTGGCTGTGCCGCTTCTTGCTGGGGTGTAAGATAGTTATTTGAAATCAGATTTCCTATAAACGTTAACACGAGCTCTCTGTGGGATTCTGACAGGAATGATATTGCTTGTACTACATCAAGTTGAAGGTTTTCTTCTTCCTTTTTTCTTGTTGATTGTTGGGGCTGTTCACTATGTGTTTTGTTACCAATTTCTGGTCTGCCATTTGGATTGTTTAGGCATTGGGTATGTGGGGCTTTGTCGTATCCTGTTTGTCTTTTTCTTTTGCTGCTTGGGGACGTTGTGGCTACTTGTACATAAGATGCTACTTCGGGTGTTGAGGTTATTGTTGCTAATCTTCTTTCATGTACTTGAATTGAATTGGCCTGTTCTTTTGAATTTTGTTTTTTTAAAGTTGGAAAATTGTGTAGGTCATTTTTTGGTGGGCTACTGGATGGATTGGATGGTATTTGTTGGCTGGCTTCATAATAAGAGATGTTTGAGAATGCCATTAGTTGTTTAATGTCTTTTTGTCTTTTTTGTTCTTTGCATGTTTTGTCAACTGATGAGTGATCGTTATTTTTGCAGTAGATACAGTATAAATTGCAGCTTGAGTCATTTTCATGGCTTTTGCTGCAGGTTTGACATTTTGCTTTGCCTCTGCATTGGTTAGTGCTATGTCCGTAAAGTAAGCATTTGTAGCATTGTATAACAGGGCTTATATAAGGATTTACTAGGGTTGGAAGGCCATAAACTTCCACTTCTCTTGGGATGATTTTACCTGCAAAAGTTAGACACACTGTACCCGTGGGGATGTACTTTATATTTCCATCAACGATCGCTCTTCTATTCATTCTCTTGGCATGAAGCACTTTACAATTGCCGATGTTTGTTGTGGTGAATTGGACTATTTCTTGTTCTGTAAGGGTCGTATCTACAAATCTTACAATACCTTTGCTTGATACATTGTGAGTTGGTATATATACTTCATAACCCAAATTTTCCCAGTCTTGCTCATTAATAAAGTTGTTAGCAGCTTCTGCATTTTTGAAAGTGACTCGCATTCGGTTTTTTCCCTTTCTAGTGAATTTTATTACATCCTGTAGTTTCAAGTTAAAGATGGTTTTGGCTATGCTCATAATATGTAGGTTGCCCACATTACCTGACTTTCCCTGAATGTATACTTCAAACGGGGGAGAGCTATGTGGAGTGTATAAGATTTTTAATCTATTGATTTGAGCTGCATTTTGATCTTTTTCATTGTTTTTATCAGGCGGTTCGGGAGGTTTATCTCCCGCCATTTGACTTTTACTTTTTTTAACTTTTTTTATATAGTATAGGTTTTATATTTATGTATTATTAAGAAAAATAAATTGGTATTTACTTACTCAGGTCAAAGGATAAGGATTTGACACAAAAAGTGGTTAGTAACTCACCCTATAAACGCTTAAAATTGAACTTATTTCAACGATTCAACAAAAATCACCTCCTCGTGGTGAACCTCAAATCGCGAAAAAAAACAATCAATTAAACAATTCTTTTTTTTTCGTGATGCCATATGCCATTGTAAAACAACATATGATAAAGTCTGTGCGCATGTTCAAAGTTTCAAGCTTCGAATCATTCTATTTGTATTACGAGGGGAACGTGAATTTTAAGATAATAATAAAGGGTAGGTAATAATAATAAAATCAATAAATAATAAAAGGATAAGGAAACGGAATATTTAGTTGCTGAGGATAATATGAGAAAATAGAGTTTTTAATAAAAAAGGAAAGGTTTATAAAGTAGGGAAATAATTCTTCAAAGTTTGTTTTTTTAAAATTTATTAAAATACATAAAAAATTATATATTAAACGTTTTTCAAAAACTATTAAATCATTTGATCAAACTTTAATTTGAGGGAACCGCAACTTGGGAGAGAGAGTCAAAATTGTTTTTTTTTTTAATAGCTAGCCGAATTCTTCAAACAAAAATTTAAAGTAACTATACCAATTTTTTGAAAAATAAAGGCGCCCAAAATAAATAATAATAAAATATAACATAAAAATAAAAATCTAAAAATAAAAAAAATAAGAAATACAACACCCAATTAAAATAATACAATATCTATTAATTGATTTTGTTTTCATTCCTATAGGAAAGTAGTTCCTCTAGAAAAACTGTACAGTTGATTCAAGCTTTAGAAGAAGTACAAGAATTTCACCAACTGGATAATAACATGCAGGTGATACAATTTCTTGCAGAAACAAGAAAATATTTGGATCAAATGTTGAGAACAATGAGTATAAAAGAAGATATTTTGATTAATTTACAAATCATTGGTGATATTAGCTACGCTTGGGAACTCATTGATTATTATACAAACATAATGCAACTAGGTACGTTTTTTGAAGTGATTACTTCTTTATGCGCATTGAGCTCTTTTGAGGTGAACAAAAATCATGGACTTTGCGTCATCGTCACAGATTATAAAGAGAACAGATACGAAAGCTTGACAGAGAACAGTAAAAAGAGAGAGAGATGGGTGGATATAACCAGTGGATATCGTCTTATGTCGACTCCGTTCGGGCTGCTTCGCGAAATTTGTCAACAGAGTTGTCATTTTGCATAATATTTCCTTCAATTTACGATCATAGGTCAAATATTTTATAAGCATTTTTTTTAAGTGTTATAGTTATACAGATACAAATATTCGATAATTACTTGTTTTAAATCAATTTTATTAACATTAAAAGAATTATACAATTAAAAAGATTATAATGTATAAAAATCACACCATAAATATATACTTTTTTCACAAACCACATCCTTGGCAACCATGCACAATAACGGTGACGGCTAACATAACCTAACATAATCAAAACGTCAAAACATGCTTAAAATCACTTGTAATCTGTGCTCAAAATTCATAACGCCATTTTTGTTTGCTTTATTGTTTGAAGGTGTTCAATCGGCGATATTAAGGGCGGGTTTATCAATGCTCGGTTAAATCTGTCAGCTATGTAGCCCTCAGCTATCTCTAGCCGCCAGTCAAAGTCTCGGTTACAATAGAAAGCGTTTATCAATGCACCACATAACCGACAGCTAGCTAACTGGAGGCTAAGTGTAATTGAGCATTTGACAACCTTGCTCGGGTTATGAACGTGAGTGTAATGTCAGAGAGTAAATTTCTTATTTTAATTTGGTGTAAGGAGGATCACCCGTTACATGAAATATACCTATTATTAATTTTATTCTCATACAGGGTGGGGCAATCTTCTGACATCGGAGGATTATATCGTTGTGGTGAGAGATAGAACTTTATAATTTTGTGTGAGCTATAGTCTGTACAGAAAGTACGAGGAGTAATAAATCATTCATTTAA
>CAJUYI010000279.1:110172-151260 GCA_910591695.1 Galerucella pusilla | reverse complement strand
TAAATACGGAGCAAGAGAATAAGAAAAAAATTGTTAACCTAACTATTCCCCTTCTCGAAAAAGTGTCTAATTTGTATTTCACATGGATGCGCGCCGGGTCGACGTTTCGCAATTCGCGCTGCCTCTGTTGCGGCTGCAAAATGCTTGTTTTGCGTCCGGTTGCACGAAAAATCATTTTATATTCATGTCTATCTATATACAAACATGTTTATTCCCTTCCCCTTCTCGAAATATACCTACTTATCGGGACATTTAACGTTAATTTTCAACTGAAAATCACAAAAATATACATAATTCTTTATTTTTACTCTAACGTCATAAAATATACACGTACCTACCTGTGGAACATACAATATTATGTCCAAAAAAGTACATTTTCAATACATACATTTTAGATCATGAAGATAGTAAGTATATCGGTGTTATATGTGAAAAGATACATCTGAAATCTTGGTGTTATTTCCAAGCCGTAACGAGCTACGGAAATGAAAGCTGGCAACATTGCCCATTCTCCGCTCTGTCTTAAATTTGTGACTATCCGATATCAAGACAGAATTGTCAAATATTTAAAAAAAATGGCGAATTTTTGGTACTTTCAATTGCGATTTTCTCTTTCAAAAGTGGATAATCCAAGAATTTTTTTTTATTAAAACGTTCTATAGCAATAGGGCTTTCTATTAAAAAAAATCGTTGCAAAATTCCGAGGGTCGCGAACCTTACCGGACCTCTGCTGCCTCTTCAATATCGCTTGGTAGCTCTTCAGAACTTGAATCACTCATTTAAAAAAATAAAACTAAAAATATATCAATCTCGCTAAAAACCTTCCGTCTAGACTTTTTTACAAAATGTCAAACTGACAACTAACATGAAGTAACAGCAACAAAGTAAATTTATGTTTTCCAAATTTTTATCAATTATATTAAATTTTATTTTTTTATTACTTTCTTCAAAATTAGAAAAAAATCTTGTATGCCATCAGTTACGAAATGCCTAATTTTGTGTAACGCGTGAGATTTTTGCGGAACGAACGAAGTGAGTTTCGCAAAAACTCACATAAATAATGGCATAAATAGCTATTAATTCATGGCGCAGTTTTAAAGATTTAGTAGAAACTTCCAAAACAACTAGATCCGGCACTAGAAATTGTAATAGTCCCCTAGTCATCACTGCAATTTGGTAAGAGATTCAGAAAATATTTTAAACTGGCAACATCGCGGCCATACCGAGTTAAAGGTCCAAGATCATTGACGACGGAGTTGAAAATCGTTTGATGTTTTACCGGGGTTCGTATCTGTTCTCTTTATAATCTGTGTCATCGTCACGCTTTTATGCAACACAAATAACAAAGAAGCGTGTATAGTATTATGTCATCGTCACGCTTTCATATTTTAAAAGGGATTAATTTATTTGTAAAAATTTACATCTACCATGGGCGTACGATAAAATTTGTAAAGTGGATTAATGTGACTTATTATTTACAGTTTATATGAATTGAAGTCGAATTTAATATTATGTAGGTATAAGAAAAGAACCGACGTTGGTGATCAAACTTCGAGCAGTTTTTCTAAAACTCTCGTCTGCATTAGAAATTCCTTTACTACGAATAAACCAAGCACACAGCGATGACTTTATATCGGTCTCACAATATTATAGTAAGGAACTTGAAATATATGTTAGAAAAGTGTTGCATATAATACCAAGTATGATGTTTGAAAAATTAGCAAGAATCATCGAAATGCAAACTGAAGTTTTGAAGGAATTGCCTACCAGGATTGATAAAGATAAAATCAAAGATTATACTCAACTGGATGAAAGATTCGAGTTCGCAGAACTCACAAATTCAATATCTGTTTTTAGTCAAGGTAATAAATATTGGGATTTTAACATAGAACTTACAAAGAACATCTCTCACTTCTTATGGATTTTGGCCAACGACAGATTTTTTTTAAATTTTAATATGTAAAGAACTAAAGTTCCAAAAAACCAGCCTTAAGAAATTGAAACAGTTTTTTTGGCTCTGGCTCTTGGACTATTGCTATGTAAAAACATTAATAATTTGTGCTACCACCTCCTTATCTGATCTTATAATATAATCTTAGGTATGAGAATGATGAAGAGCACCTTAGTTGGCGTTATATGTTTGGATCCAAAGCAGCTGCTCGAAGATGGTATAAGAAAGGAATTAGTACTTCATATATCTAAAGCTTTACACAATGAACTAACATTCAGTTTGAAACCGAAACATGACGAACTCGAACATAAACTAAGAACATTAGTTCGTGTGATGGATGGTTACAAACGATCTTTCGAATATATTCAAGTAAGTCTCTTTCAAAACTATCTTCACGGTCAAATTTTAAAACTTATTTTAGGATTATATAAATGTAAATGGTTTGAAAATATGGCAAGAAGAAGTGACTAGAATCATTAACTACAACGTGGAACAAGAATGTAACGGATTTTTGCGTTACAAAATTCAACCGTGGCAAAGCGTTTATCAAAGTAGATATGTACCAATTCCGATTTATCCCACTATAGATAATAGTGTTAACTTTATCGGTAGACTAGCTAGAGAAGTGATAAGACTAACAGATCCAAGGTAAGTTTTCATATATAATGTTAAGAACTCACTAATTCCGAAGCCGGTCCTGTCGCAAACGATGAATGCGATCTTTCTAGAAAGGTTATTTCGCAGGTAATAAATATCCAGACTGTTCTGGGAAATGTACCAGGCCATACAATGGTTTATCGCGAATGTTCTAGAGATTCGAGTTCTAGAGATTTGAAGGAGTATATATACGTGGATTTTTCGAGTGAGTCGAAGTTGTTCAGTATACAGTGAATCGGTAAACAGTTTCAGTATACAGTGAGTGAACAGAAAGTGAATATAAATAGTGTTCAAGATAAATTAGAATAATTATTATACCGAGTGTAGATAAATTAATAGACATTAAGTAGCGTGTATATAAATTAAGTTTATTATAGTGTGTGAGTGTTTCTTTAATAAATCAATAGTAATTAGCCATAGTGAGTGTATAATTCCATTCCACTTTAAAAACTGTTTAAATAAATAAGAAAAACATTACATTGGTGTCAGAAGTGGGATAATATAAATAAATAATTACGTAAAAATGGCTAAGAGATTATGTGACCTGAAAGTGACTGAACTAAAAGCAGAATTAGAAAATCGCGAGCTGGAAACGTCCGGAAAGAAGAGTGAATTAGTTGAAAGACTGAAAATAGCACTGGAAAGTGAAGACTTGGATCCAGAAACATTCTTATTCAAAGACGAGTCTCCTCCCTAATCTCGTCAATTTCCGCTAACATTTCCTCTATGGACGAGAAGATTTCTGCTAACATTTCCTCCATGGACGAGAAGATTTCCACCATGAAGAATGATATTTCTGCTATGAAGAACGATATTTCTGCCGATATCTTGTCGATAAAAAATGACATTACCGCTGTCGAAAATATAGTCGAACATAAAATTTCGTCCCTAAAATCAGATATTGGAAGAGAAAATCCAGGAGTTAGAGAGGAAAATGGCAGACTCAAGAACTCAAGACATGCCAGCAGATGAAAAGAAGATCGAGCAAATAAAACCCTGCAAGCCAGAAACACTGCCCAAGATAGAAGATATTGGCAGTTTTGCTCGAGTCAAGGCCCCCACGTTCGACGGAACGATGTCATGGACCAACTATGTTAAACAATTTGAAGCAGCCGCTAGAGCGAATAATTGGTCAGACAGGGAGAAGGCAGTGAACTTGACCATCGCGCTTCGGGGAGATGCCTTGGATGTGCTTCAGACGATACCTCTTGAAGAAACGGATGACTTTGAGCAGCTGAAGAAGAGGTTGGACATGCGATATGGTCACGAACATCTAGAACACTTGTACCAATCTCAGATAAAGAATCGAAAGCAGAGACGTGATGAAACCCTTCAAGAGTATGAAGTGGATATTGCCCGACTAGTCCGATTTGCTTATTCATCGGCACCAGAGAACATGATGGAATGTCTAGCCATCCAAGCCTTTATTGATGGCTTACGTGACCCTGATATGCAGAGGACGCTTCGTTTAGCCCATCCCAAAACATTGGTCGATGCATTGACTGCTGCCCTTGAATATGAAGCAGCCACGAAGGCGTCAGGTTATAACAAAGTTAGGACCGTTCAAGAAGAGGGTGACGAAGATAAATTTGACCAGTTAGTCAACTTGATAAAAAGCATGGTAGAACGAAAGCCGAGGAAGATTAGATGCTGGAATTGTGGCGAGCTAGGACATGTACGCAGCTCGTGTAAGCGCCCCAGAACTCCAGCAAACCAAGAGCCCCAGTCCCAGGAAAACTAGAATGGGTCGGCCACGAGGGGGCAGCACCGACCCAGGATCGTTCCAAAGACCCTCTCATACTGATAGCCTCTCTCAGATGCCGTAATGACAGTGTATATGTGGATGGCGAAGTGAATGGCAAGAAATACACTCTGGTGGTGGATACTGGAGCAACTAAAACCATTATACGGTCAGAGATAATAAAATCTAAGAAGCTTCTGCCAACGAGGCTGCGAGTCCAGACCGCAACAGGGGAGAGTGCCAATGTTCATGGAGAAACGCAAATCCAATTGGGTATTGGTGAAGAAAAATTCACGCATACGGTAATCGTAGCTGACATCGAAGAAGACGTGATTCTGGGAATGGACGTAATGAATTTACATGGTTTCCAGTTGGACTTTAGAAACAGAACCATCAAGGTGGGTTCCGAAGAAGTATTCCTTCATCCACATGAAAGCAGAACGGTGTTGGCAGCTGTACAGGAAGATACTGTTCTTCCTGAACGAAGCGAAACCATGATAGTAGCGCGGCTACAGGGGATCATGGAAGAAGGTACACCGGTTATGATGGAACCTTGGAACCACGACGAAGAGGTTGGTAAAGGAGTGCTAATTGGAAAAGGACTGGTTACGTCAGCGAAGGAGATCGCAGTACGTGCTATAAACGTAAACGATTACCCAATTACCCTCAAGAAGGAAACCAGTATTGGATGTTGCACACCGGTGACGTCTGTAGTTCGTCAAACAACGACAACCGACAATTCTAATGGCAGATTCGAACAGATGTTGTCAATAGCTGGCCAATCCTTGAATCGAGCTGAGAAAAGGAAAATGAGAGAATTCCTCTTGCAGTATCGAGACCTATTCGTACCAAAAGGAGGGAAGACTGGTCAGCCGTCAAACATAAAATCGATACTGGTAATGCCAAGCCAATTAAACAATCAGCTCGAAGGCTACCGCAAGCGAAGAGAGAAGAAGCTGAAAGAATAATTAAAGAGATGGAGGAAGAAAAAGTAATAGAACCATCTACTAGTCCATGGGTGTCTCCAGTAGTGCTCGTCAAGAAAAAGGATGGAACTACCAGATTCTACGTGGAATATCGCCAGCTGAATAACGTGACGAAAAAGGACAGCTATCCTCTGCCTCGGATCGACGATACGCTAGACACTTTGGCTGGCAGTAAAATGTTTTCCACTTTGGATCTGAAGTCCGGCTATTGGCAAGTTGAAATGGACCCAGAAGACAAAGAGAAAACTGCTTTCACTACCGGATCCGGATTATGGCAGTTCAACGTCATGCCCTTCGGGCTCTGTAATGCACCCGCGACATTTGAAAGACTCATGGAAAACGTATTGAGAGGGTTATCTTGGAAAACTTGCCTGGTCTATTTGGACGACATCGTAGTATTAGGTACGACATTCGAGGACCATCTGAAGAATTTGCAAGACGTATTCAAACGACTTCAAGCTGCTCAGCTTATGTTAAACCCGAAGAAATGTCAGTTATTCCAAAACCGAGTGAACTATCTGGGTCATGTCGAGAGTAACGAAGGAGTGGCAGTAGATCAAGAGAAAATTGCTTCCATTAAGCAATGGCCGCAACCAACAGACAAACATCAAGTCAGGAGTTTTCTTGGACTTTGCACATACTATCGAAGGTTCATAAGGAACTTTGGAGATATTGCCAAGCCACTAACTCGACTCACAGAAGAAACGAACTTTTCACTGGGATAAAGACTGTCAAACTGCTTTTGAAACCCTCAAGAGACATTTAACCACGGCACCGATACTAGGATATCCGTTACCAGAAGGAGACTTCATTCTTGACACTGATGCAAGCAACGTAGGAATTGGAGGAGTACTCTCACAGATCCAAGGAGGCCAAGAAAGAGTGCTGGGATATTTCAGTAAAGTCCTCTCCAAACAAGAACGGAACTACTGCGTCACGAGAAGAGAACTTTTGGCGGTAGTGAAGTCTGTGGAACACTTCTATCAGTATCTCTATGGGAAGAAATTTTTAATTCGGACTGATCATGCAGCACTCAAGTGTTTAATGCAGTTCAAGAATCCCGAGGGCCAGATCGCGAGATGGATTGAACGACTACAAGAATACGATTTCAACATCGAGCATCGGGCTGGCGTGAGTCACCGAAATGCTGACTCCCAGTCTAGACGACCGTGCCAACCAGACTGTTCCCACTGCAACAAGGTGGAATCTAAGGAAGCTGCAGTTTCAAGAACCACAGTAAGCAATGAAGAATGGTCACCCACCGGGATTAGAGAAGATCAAGATAATTATCCACACCTAAAGATGATCCAGCAATGGAAGCAAGAAAATCGGTGACCTACCAGGCAAGAAGTGTCAAGATTTTCACCAACACTGAAGGCATATTGGGCTCAGTGGGACTCCCTTATCCTGGAAGAAGGCCTGTTGAAACGAATCTTAGAAAACGATGATGGTTCCGAAAATAGACGACAAATAGTTATCCCGAGATCGAGAGTAGCTGAGGTACTGAGGAAGTTACACGACAGTCCATCAGGAGGTTATCTGGGAATGAAGAAAACCCTTCAGCGAGTCCGTGAAAGGTTTTATTGGATGAACAGCTCCGACGATGTGAAGGACTGGTGTAAGAAGTGTACGAATTGTGCTACGAGTAATGGACCACGTCGCAAGAGAAAGGCTCCCATGAAACAATACAATGCTGGAAGCCCATTCGAAAGATATCGCAGGACCATTTCCGACGACAGAAAATGGTGGTAAATACATTCTGGTTGTGATGGATTATTTTACCAAATGGGTAGACGTTTACGCGATTCCGAACCAAGAGGCCACAACGGTCGCGGATGTAATGGTAAAAGAATTCATTAGCCGATATGGAGTGCCTTTGGAAGTTCACAGCGATCAGGGAAGGAATTTCGAAAGCCATGTATTCCAGGATATTTGTGAGAAGCTGGGAATGAAGAAGACCAGGACAACGGCGTTGCATCCACAGTCAGACGGAATGGTCGAAAGAATGAACAGGACCATAGGAAAATACCTGTCCAAAGTAGTTTCCAGCCACCAAAAAGATTGGGTCCAGTACCTTTCCCTATTTGCATTGGCGTATCGATCTGCCATCAATGAGTCCACAGGTGAAACACCTGCGAAAATCCTATTTGGACGCGAAATGAGACTTCCTTGTGATCTGGAATTTGGTTGTCGTCCTGGAGAAGATCTAGCGGGAGAAGACTACGTGATCCAGTTGAGAAAAAGGATGGACGATGTACACGAATTGGTTCGAACGAATCTCCAAGTTGCCAGCGACGAAATATTAAGGAATAAGGAATTTGTCTTATAATTTTCACATGAAAAAACAAATGGACGTTTTGGAAGAAATTTAAGGAATTGTAGTTTCGAAAATTTTTTCGATGTACTACAAAGTTGAGTTAACTCATATAGTTTTAGCAACAGAAGAATAGATGTTTTAAATTTACATCTGAAAAAACCAAAAGGGAAAAATGTGAAAATATAATAAGAAATTGTAGTTTCAAAATAATGAGGGACTACATAGATGACAAAATCATAGTATTTCTTCTTAGCCACAAAAATTAATAATAATGTATTCATACAAATGAATACTATTATGAACATTGTTGAAAATTCTCAACAATAAATCCATTGGAAAGATGGAAAGTTCAAATTATCGAAAATTTAGAAAACCAATATCACTTCTCCCAACTGGAGCACATGTACATCTCCTTTATATCGGCAGGTGTAGGCCAAGACTCACCGAACACACACTCTCTTATTGACGATAACTCCGGACACTCGCATAAGAGATGCCTGACTGTTTCATATTCCTGTTCACACATCCTGCATAGAGGTGTGTCCACTAGCCCCATAGTATGGAGGTGTTTCCTTAGTTGACAGTGGCCAGTCAGAAATCCTACTGTTAAACGTAAGTTTTTCCTGGTCATCGCCAAATATTTCTTCGACGCCAGCTTCCCAGGGTCGCTAAGGAAGATCCTGGTATGACTGCATCCTTTGAATCCATCCCATCTCTTAAGGGATTGAGCATGGGTGTTAAGTTTGGCTAGTTCCGCAATTGTCGAAGTCGTTAGGCCGTAGGTGTGACTGGGTCCTAGAATTTTTAGTCCAGCGGCTTCCCTGGCTAAAGAATCGGCAATACGATTTCCTTTACTCCTGTCGTGCCCTTTAACCCACCTCAGGATAATATTTTCATCTGCCGAGGCGTCAGCTAAATCTTGGTGGCACTCTGGTACTAGCCTCGATATAACACGTTGTCTGTTCAAGGCTAATAGGGCTTGTCTACCATCAGTGCAGATTGTTATGTTTTTGCCAGAAATTCCTCTTCTGGTTAGTTCTTTTGTGGCAATTGAGATACCAGCCAGTTCTGTTTGAACCACGCTGGAATTGTTTCCCATTTCCCACTTAATCTTTAGGCTTAGTGCTCTCGAGTAAACTCCACATGCTGAGTCTTCTTTCATTTTTGAACCATCTGTATATACAGTGTGACCCATTTTTAATGGAAACACCCCCCTAAAGTTGTAAACAGATTCTAATAATTTTTTTTTGAAATGTCAAGTACTTACTTAAAGGTCTACCTTAGGATAAAATTTGAAATGTTTATTCCAATTTTCAGGGCATACTACGATATTTTTTCTAAGTCGAAAATCGAGATTTCTTATTAGAGATTTTTTTATTGAAAAAATCACCACGCCACTGGATTCAGTACCTCTAAACAGGTGTTACCAAAATTTCATGAAAAAATATTCATTAATAACAAAGTTATGACAACTAAAAAATTCGAAAACTCACACAGCTAACAGTCACAAAAAACACCCTATACCAACAGATATAGCCATTAGAATATTTTTTATGATTTCAACAATTAAGTGCCGCCAGATGAGAAAAAAAAACTTCCCAAAAAATCAACGTCTGGTGTGGGATATTGAACGAACGTAATATTGGTCCTTTCTTTTTTGAGGAAAACATAATGCGCAGAGGTTTCTAGAATTTTTAAACACATAGTTTTGGGATGCTATTCACTATAACCCTGCTGTGATAACTTTATGAAATTCTATGAAACTATACTTAAAGATAATCTGAAGGTTATAAGTGCGAACGGCAGCTGTTTGTCGGAGAGCATTTTTTGGGGTGAGTAAGGCATACATCACATAACCCGCGGCGCCATGCAATTTTAGTTTTATAGACAAAACCGAGTTATTGAAAAGTATATAGATTTTACTAAATTGCAAAATATAAAAAAACTTAAGTAAAGAGGCGAGGTTAAAACTTAAATAAAATTATTAATTGAATAATAGCAAAGATCAATCCTTTAATCAAATTTGAGTAAACAGTTTACTTATAACAAGGGGTTTAACACTCTGATGGATTTCATTAAAATATTCAAGTTAGAAATTAAGTTAATTAATTCTTAATTAGTAAGTTAATAAATCCTTAAAGATTTTCCAAATATGATGACAATAGTGACTTTTCAACACTATAGTACTATAGTTTACATTTTCACAAAATATTATATTTTGTGTACCTATTATACGGTAGGATTGTAAATTCGCTTATGATGAAATTTTGCTTAATCTTAAGTAATATGGCTTCAACCGAAAATACCATTTCCCTCAGATTTTATAAAATAAATAATGAGTAAATTGATTAAATAATCAAAATAGCAAATAACGAAAGTAAAAATAAAGAAAATTCTGGCCTGTTCGTTGTTCGTTCTTTTAAGTACTTCTACTTCTGACCTCCCTCGGTCTCTAGGATACCCTCTTGTGTCTTATCAATGCAATGCAGCTTTACTATAAGGCATTGTTTTTCTGTTGTTTTGGGCGTGGAGTGTATATTCAAGATTAAGCATACGTCTTACACAACAAAAGAGTAATAGACCATGTTACTTAACGAAATCAAAAGAAGTGCTTAGGATTGCTTATTTTGGATTAGTACAGTCTCACATTCAATATGGAATTCTTTTATGGGGTTCAACAAATGTGGCAAATGAAGTTCTTATACAGCAAAAGAAAATTATACGTGATATGGTGGGAGTAGGCTTCAGAGAACATGCAAAACCATTGTTTATATCATTAAGAATATTGACTGTACCATGCCTCTTTATTTTGGAAGCTATTTTATATATGCATAAAAATAAACATAAATATAACACAGGATCAAATATTCATAACTATAACACTAGGAGTAAGGATATTATTAGATTACCCAAAGTAAATCATATAACTACCTCTAAACAAACGGATTTTATTTATTGTAAAATTTACAACTCTATACCAATTGAATGGACAAGGTTAAACTATAAAAAGTTGAAGTATACTGTAGGGCATGCACTTGAGAGTCTGGCGTTTTACTCAGTAGATGATGTTTTTAACTGTAACTGGCTGGGTTAGTCAATTTTTTATGAAATGTTTTTATATATATATGTTTGTATGTGTTATTGTTGACGTGTCTAAACAGGTTGTGTTAGTGAAGATTTTAGGAAATTTTAACTTTCATAAACTGTAATATTTGTAAGACCAATAAAGCTATCTATCTATCTATCTATCTATTCTAAAACTACCTTTTTTTTTTTATTCTGTTATTTAACGTCGGTCTATTTCTGCGACTGTGGCTAATCACCGACGCCGGGAGCACTCTACCCCTAACCGGAAATTTTGGCGAACCCACTAGTGTTCCAACCAGTGGTAGCGTTCTTTAACGAGCCCAACATCCATGGACTCGGGACCTCGGTTTTACGTCTCCTCCGAAAGACGGCATATCTACATTATACCTCGTGCTCATTGGTATAATGCCTGCGAGCTGTGATATGCTAGTCCGCTGCAGGCTGTACGGGCCCCATACGATGGTTTTCCCTGGCATGGTCGTCACCCATCCAAGTACTAACCATGCCCGACCTTGCTTGACTGTAATTATCGCATCGAACGCGTTCCACTACAGTGCTGGGTCGTCGCCCCTAAAACTACATTAGAACCCTAAAAAGAAAACTATTTTTAATAAACAAAAAAAAAAACACATTTTTGATTTTTGGAATGGCAAAAAAATGGATAAATCAATTTGAATAGATAAGATCTTAAGGAGGCTGCTCACCTTATACTCCACACAAATCACCAATTTGGGATTACTAAGGGTTTTTAACCAATATCAAAGAAATTACCACAAGGTATAGGTAAAACCTACCTCGATTCTTGATTTCTATCAAATGCCGATTCCAAAAATTTCCAATTCAAAGTAATCAAGAAGATCACTTTGTCTTTCTCCCACAACCTAACAATATGCTAAACTAGACAAATTCGTGGTGGCCTAACTAGTAGGTACCAATAAATCAAAAATACCAAAAGCCAATGGCGTATCCCAAAATCAACATGTTACAATGCTTCCAATCCATGAACGATCAAATTTAATTGTCCAGTTAGATGGATGTTCAGTTCATTTTGCCAGAGCTGTGAGGCAATGGCTTAACGAACATTTTCCAAACCGATGGATAGGTCGTGGTAGTCCGTTTATAGAGTGGCCACCCAGATCTCCAGACCTCAAGTTTTGGGCTTTTTTCTCTGGGGACTTATCACACAAAAGGTTTACAAAAACCGCTCAAGAGATACAAATGAACTTTGTGCAAGAATTCGACAGGTATGTGCAGATATTACCCCACAAGAACTAAGGAACGTAATCAGAAACATTCGTAAGCGCTACGACAAATGTATCGAAATACGTGGTCGATTAGTAGTAGAGTAGAGGCTTCTAGAATATGAGTTTGAATCAATTGTTGCACTGAATCGAAACATTTCAATAAGTAATTAGTTTTCATAGTTACGTTAATTAAAATGTTTTCCTTCATTATTAATTGAATTGTGTGAATGTAATTCCATTATTTTCATTAAAAAAATTTACGCTATCTGTTTTTTTTTCATCTGGCGGCACTTTATTGTTGAAATCATAAAAAAATATTCTCATGGCTATATCTGTTGATATAGGGTGTTTTTTGTGACTGTTAGCTGTGTGAGTTTTCGAATTTTTTAGTTGTCATAACTTTGTTATTAATGAATATTTTTTCATGAAATTTTGGTCACACCTGTTTAGAGGTACTCTGAATCCAGTGGCGTAGTGATTTTTTCAATAGAAAAATCGCTAATAAAAAATATCGATTTTCGACTAAGAAAAAATATCGTAGTATGCCCTGAAAATTGGAATAAACATTTCAAATTTTGTCCCAAGGTAGACCTTTTAGTACTTGGCATTTCAAAAAAAAATTATTGAAATCTGCTTACAACTTCAAATTTTAGGGGGGTGTTTCCATTAACCCGTTGACTGCTCAAGGCGTGTATACACGTCTTTAGCATATCATACCCAGTGCGCCAGACGTGTATACACGTCTTGTACATAGTCCGCTTTAATTTTTTATCTTTTAGGTGAGCGTCGGTGGATTGTAGTTGAATTTAAGTGAGCGTTGCTAGAAGTGTAAAAACGTTAAAAATTGTGTATCAGTTTTGAATTTCAATGGCGGCAGTTGTGCAGGGCCGTGCATAAAGCCGAAAAATACATACTGGGTGCTCAAGACGTGTATACTCGCTTTTTTTTTTTTTTAAGAGAAAAACACAAAGTAGATGCATAGAAAGCAATTTACACATATTTTTAGTTGAATGAACAAAAATACTCGTTTAGCATATAGCCGAAGTGTTTAATTTAAGTTAGCAGTCAACGGGTTAAAAGTGGGTCACACTGTATGTGTATTGCATTTACAGCATCTGGCTCTGTGTTCTGTTTTATTTGTATTTTGTAGGGTTTGTTAAACAAAAACCTGACCTTGACGTACAGGTCCAGAGGGGTCAGACCAGTAATTAGTTCCATTGCTGCGGTTGATGTTGTGCTCATGGCTCCTGTGATGTTCAAACAAACCATTCGCTGTATTCGATATAAGTTTTGGATGGCCGTTGCTTGTAGAACCTTCGGTCCTCATTCAATTGCTCCATACGTTAACATGGGTCTTATTATTGCAGTGTAGATCTAGGTGACCTCACGGGGTGAGAAACCCCATGTGCATCTCACTGTCCTCCGACACTGCTCATAACCCACATATGCTCTTTTTGCTCTGCTGTGTAGATGAGAGTTCCATGTTAGTTTCCTGTCAAGGGTAATACCAAGGTATTTCACCTCTTCCGAAAAGTTTAGTTTGCTTTTGAAGATTTCGGGAGGTTTTAAACCCGATAAACTTCTTTTCCTGGTGAAAAGGACCATCTCGGTCTTTCTGGGATTAATCGAGCTTCTTGAGTATCCATTCTCCTACTACCAGAGGTACATTCCTGGAGTTGAGTTGCTGGGTAATTGTTGGAAAGGTTGTTTTATCAAACGCTCCCTCGATATCTTTGGATATACCCAGGGTGGATTCTTTGTTGTCCAATGTTCTTTCGATTCTGCCAACCACTTGGTGAAGGGCCGAGTCAGTGAACCTTCCCGGAGTATATGCATGCTGATTTGGATGAAGTGGGTTGTGAACTAGCTCTTCATCTCTTATATACCGCTCGCATAACCTCTCCATTGTTTTCAAAAAGAACGATGTGAGACTAATTGGTCGGAATGCTTTTGGTAAGGTGTAGTCCATCCTACCTGGTTTGGGTATAAATACCACTCGTACTTCTCTCCACTTACTGGGAATATACCTCAGAGCTAAAGAGGCTCTGAAAATTCCAACCAGGTGCGGCATAAGAATATCCATTCCCCATTTAAGTAGGGCTGGTCTTATTCCGTCAGGTCCTGGTGACTTGAAGGGGGAAAAGTCCGATATAGCCCACCTTATATTGTCCTCATCAATTACTGCACTAGCAGATTGCCAGTCGTATTGTGAGGGTGTTGTTGGTACTTACGTCCAGTTTGACGTTCCAGGAAAGACAGAACCTGGAAAGTGAGCTTCCATAAGAATCTCAGCGCTCTCTTGGAGGTTGGTGGCCTTGTCGCCATTTCCTCTGGTCAGAATGCCGATACTCTTATGGTGGTCGTTTGAGAGTGCCTTCTGTAGCCTAGAAATTTGTGGGAAGTCTTCGACTGCCTCAAAATAGGCTCTCCAGGCTTCTCTTTGCTTTTGTCTGCAGACTTTTTTCAACTCTTTGAGGATGGCTTTATATATTCCTCGGTCCTCTTTGAGCTCTGTTCGTTTTGCTGTCTTTCTGAGGTGTTCCAGTTCAGGGCACCACCAGGTATTGGTCGTGCCACCTGTCTGAACCATCCTCATCGGACAGGATTCCTTATAGGCAATGTGTATTTTGTTTTGGATAGATACTGTGTATCTTTCCAGTAACTCATTATTGCTATGAGTCAGGACCTCTGTTTCCCGCAGAGCACCTTTTAAGAGTCGATTGTAGAGATTGTAGATCTTTCTTAATTATATATTCATAAAGAGACTTACTTCGGGCAGAGGCGTTCGTAGAAACAATTTGGCGGTGATTCAAAAATCCTTTGTTTGAAGAAAGAAATTTCCGGTCTCGGATCGTTCGCACAGCAAAAATTGCCAATCGATTTACAGCGAATCACAAGCGGAATGTCAGAGTTTGACAAATTTCCAATCGATTGGAAATTCCTTCTACGAACAAACCTAATGCGCATTCCTCTGATAGTTTCTTACTGTTTTACGAACAAACCTATTAACGAACGGCCCGACAAATCATGCATATAAACGAACTTCTAACCTCCTTTTTGCCTGTGTCTTTTATTTAGAGACGACTTTTTTGTTTGATATTGCCGTTTTAGATTTTATTTTTCATTATTTACGACTACGTCTAGCCCTGAGGCAATTTTGGTAGCTATTCATGGTAAATAAAGTTTGTTGAACAAACAGTACGAGATTTATCTAATGACAGGAGTGACTACAACATTACCTCTTAATATGACTAATGAACAGATTAATCTTTCTCGTCGGTGAAAATATTCCGAGCAAACAGATTTACATCGGACTGATCTGAGCGGAATTACCGAACAGTTCAGATTTACCTCCCCTACCACTAGATGTAATAAACGAACGATTCAGACTAAAAAGATTAATCGGAAGCGAATAACGAACGCAGCTTTTAATGTCCAACAAAAAGCTGTATTTATGACAACAATGACAGCTTTGGCAAGTTACCATTTCATTTCTGTTATCTGTCACTAGTTATGTCAGATGTCAGTGGAAAAAGTAATCAGAAGAATAGAGTATAGAACTACTACAAAAGTCTAATGAAGATTAAACGAATATCAACAAAAACAAATATAACTAACATTTGACAAAACTAGTGACAGAATAACAGAAATAGAATGCATAGATAAAAAAATACTTATAGATGGGAAACGGACCCGTGGCGCCCTCTATTTGTACGGGTGGCGCCACCTTGAGAGTCCGGTCAGTACCTCTAACACAAATCAGACGGTTGTGAACTTCGCTAACAACCGAAAAAGAAGATTCCTGTAATTTTACAGTTTTTGGTGGCATATTCAAAATTACTGTAATTTCACTTTTATTGTAAAATGACATTTATGGTCCATGCTTTGATATTTCATCTAAAGTTACTTAACATTAGATCGATATTACAATAATAACAATCAAATAGTCTAGTAAAATCACAGTATATGAACGAACCAGTATGTTATCTCGTGACGTCACACTGCCGAGCTCTCTGTGACCTACAACGTCGTTCGGATTGGTTCGGATGACTGTAATAATCCGGCGGCCAGTGCTGTGCTGCGATCCAACCAAAGTGCAAGTGGTGAATTTGCGAATAAAATTATTTATTACAGCTTATATTTTTACGGCTTTTCGGTATTATTTTTATAGTTTATAAGCATTTTTTTTGCAATGGATACCATTAAAAAGAAGAAATCGGGTAGTGTGTTTGAAGTTCGTGGATGTAACAATAAATATTATAATTGTTATGAAAAATTTTACCGTTTTCCAAAGGATTCAGAAAGGTGAGAAACTGTTTGTATTTTCATACGAAATAATATTTTATTATTTGATCTTCATATTACATTTATGTGCCCTAGTTTCATGCATTGATTTAATTTGTTGTTTTGTTTCAGAGCCAAAGTTTGGCTCGAAGCATGCGATGACTTGATGTCAAAAATAGAAACTCTATACAATATACATGCTTTCGTTTATTTGGGCTTCAAGCACTTGTGCGTGACGCCTCAGTCGTCACGACTTTTGAGCAAATCGAACACGATTTTTTAGGATCCTCAAAACCACCTGACATGTGCCAATGCCAATGAATTTCCTGTGTTGTTAGAAGAACAGCTTTCAATTATAATGTTTTTGATAATAAAATTTTGCATATACAGATATTTTTAGTAAGGTTTAAATCGTATTAAATCGTAATCGGCACAATCTTAACCTTTAAATAAACGTCAAACCGGACAAACGTCAAATATTCAGTGTCCGTGGCTTGAAGCTCATACTTTTCGGTATGTGCTTGAGGGGCAAGGGGAAGGTAAGACTAGGCGTCACGCCCGGTAATAAACGAACGGAATTCAGTCACTACGAGCTGCTACTAGCAGCCAAAAGTAAATAATCGAAAGCGCTTATCGTTTATGTGGTGCTCATTTTGAACCAGACATGATTATGCAACATCATCAAAGAAAGCTTCTTTTAAAAAAGGCTATTCCAATTCCAATTTTGTGGTTATTTAATTAAAAAAATTTCGGAAATTCATACATGCAGCGTATGTGAGACGTATTCACAAGCGTATCAGAATTTAGACGATTCGTCTTTACACTGTCACCTTAGAGCTTATGAAAATACGAATAAGGATACTTTTGGAAACTTGAATATGCCGCATGAAAATTTTGTACAAACATCTCATTATTAGAAACATTATTCCTAATGAATTTTGAGAAAGTTGCTACGGAATATAATATTGTTGAATCACTCATAAATATTAGTCAAACAACAGAGTTTGTACATCCTTGTGTTGATTTTCCAATAAAATATTTAATGAAACTTTTCTTCAGGGTACGACTATATTACACATTAAAATTTGTCAATAAAAATTTTAAAAATCATAACAAAATGAAAATTGTAATATGGAAAAACCAATAAATATTTTGTATAAAACTATTGTTTTATTAACTCAGTACTGTTCTACAATATTCAAGAAAAAACATTTAACACGTTCAAGTCATTTTAAAACGTATGCACCTACGCCTATGGTAAAATGAATCGTAAAACGATCCGTTCAAGGTCATCAAAAGTTCTGGCAATTTATGAATGAAAATTATGGGAGATATACTACTGGTTGGTTCATATACTGTGGTGAAACGTTGGTCTACAGTTGTCATGCAGTTCAACGCAGTTGTCTCAGGCAGTTGTCATTGTCAGGTTAGGTTCATGTTAGGTTAGGATGTCATCGCTGATATATGTGGAAGAATCTGCAACTACAACTGACGGCGTTACAGTTTCCATTGAATTAGCAATTTTGGTACTGACGGGACTCTCTATGTGGCAGCACCCTCGCGCAACCAGAGATCCCCTACCCTAATGAAATGGTGCCTTGCCAAAAACCACTTTTTGTTGGTCACACTTACTTTAAACTGAACTCCTCTATTATTGTTAGTGAGAAAACATACTTTTTTTAGGATTTCTGTTTATTTGGATAGCACTGTAACTTGGTACGATAATAAGACTCACAAAGAACTTATTAATAAACAAACGATAGCGTCTATAGCTTCCGCTATAGAAATAGCTGGTTTGGTGGGTTTAGATAGGCTTTTCTCGTTTATGATCGTTAATGGACTACAAAAGGTTACAGGTGAGATTATTCAAAATGTCATATTATCCAACATAGTTGCCATTTATCCGTTTTCTTTTTTATAGTATTATAGTTGTAATGCTTTAAAACTGTCCAGCTTATTGAAATATGTTTTGCTCAATGGGTACGCAAATTTCCTACTCTACCCTTGGGATCAATTATTGTTCTAGGTTATTTAGAAAACAAAAATGTTAAAAACGTTTCTTGGATCAACATAATAACTTCGATACACAAAGAAATGAAAGAATCTGAAGAATTTTCGTATCCACTTAAAGTTTATCAAACCTACATCAATCGTTGTACTAAAATTTGGGCAGAGTTTTTGGAAAATATTTTGTTAGTTGGACAGTTGCAATTATTAAGGAATCTTATTGCATTCTATTTAAACACGTCGTGTAAATTTAATGCAAAAACTTTAGAAACATCGCTACGGGCTATAAACAAGTAAGTATAATCCCTAATATAATTTCCACTCCGGAGGCAAAGATTACAGAATAAAAATATAAGATGTTTCACTTGAGGGCGGTTTGATTCAAGTTGCTGTCCCAAACGGACGCCGCTCTCATAAATTATGTTTACGACTCGCTTTTGTTGTCAATAACGAGACCGGTAGATACCAGAGAAGTTCGAAAAGCTTATTTTATTTTAAGCTATACAGGGGTTATTAGAGAAATATACAGGGTGGGGCAATCTTCTGACATCGGAGGATTACATCGTTGTGGTGATAGATAGAACTTTATAGTTTTGTGTGAGCTAATACAGTTACTGAGGGCACATTTTGAAAATACTTTCGATTCTACAGGGTGTTCCAAAACCACGCAGCAGCACAAACTTACATTTTTTTAAATGGAACGTACTATATTTTGTTTAAGAATCGAAAATATCTCACCGAGAGCGTTACAAAAATATAGCACTCTAATATATTATAAGGGTGTTTTACAAAGATATGGCCAATTATTAGCAAAAAAGACCTCTTCAACACTCTGCAGAACAGTAAATTAAAATGAATCAACAGGTCTTTGTGTTCAAATGTCATACAGACATCATTGGCTGTGCTCAGTATTAATTACTTTTTTCATCTGTGGCTTCTTTAATACAGGGTGAAACAAAACGCAAATCAAGCAATATCTCAAAAATTTTAAATGAATCACCCTATAAGTCTTTTTACAATTTGTTAGTACAATTAATAAACTTTCAAACGATGTAGTAAGCTTAGGGCATTAGTTAATGGAAAATCGTAGATATTTTATGATAATGGTCAAAAACAGGTATTTTACATACACAAATTAAATGGTATTAAATTTTTACATGCAACCTCTTGTAAATTTTAACATTTCTAAGGCATATATTTTAATCGTAATTTTGGATGCATCTACAATATCTAATCAATGAAATAAAATGTTTGCTAATACCGTAGGTACCTACCTGGAATTACCAAAAATTTCATATTTATTCATGTTTCACTTTCAAGAATTGTTATTATATGCTTGTTTGAGAATGGGCGAAACATAATCAAGCCATATTTTTGATTATATCAAATAGGCTACTATCAAAATAGTATCTACTAATAAATGTCAAAGAAATATTGCTGTATTCTTCCTTTGTGTTTAGGAAGTTGATTCAAACACAATAGTTAACTTGTGGTTCCAATAAGATGGAGCGTCTGTATACCAGAAATCTTACCGACAGGTGGATGGGACGTGGTGGACCAATTTCGTGGTCTCCTCGATCTCCAGATCTCACACCGATGGATTTCTTTTTATGGGGATACATCAAGCAACTTGTGTATAAAACGTAACGCATTTTCCACAATAACTCCAGCTATGTTGGAAAGAGTAAGATCCTCGTTTTTGAAAAGAATTGTATGGAAGTAAATGATCGCCATTTTGAACACATAAACTACTATACTTTTTATAGAATGTCAATGTTCATTTATGTAAATGTGAGTGATCTTATAATGTTGGTTTTCATAATTGTTAGTTTTTCAAAAATAGAAAAAGTTGGAAAATGAATTACAAGCTTGCATTTTACATAACTAAGATATACTGTTTGTGATGACTTGACTAATTATTTCGTAAAGACTACAAACTGCTTTTATATTCATCAGTACCTACTATAATGACATTAGCCTACTTACAGTAAACAAAAATATGTCTTCCAACATAATTCCTTCTTTCCTTCCTCTAATGGTAAGAGTAGAAGTCAAATATAATTTAGATGCATCCAAAATTACGATTAGAATTTATGCCTTAGAAATGTTAAAATTCACAAGATGTTGTATGTAAAAATTTAATACCATTTAATTTGTTTATGTAAAATACTTGTTTTTGACCAGTATCATAAAATATCTACGATTTTCCATTAACTAATGCCCTAAGTTTACTACATCGTTTGAAAGTTTATTAATTGTACTAACAAATTGTAAAAAGACTTATAGGGTGATTCATTTAAAAATTTTGAGATATTGCTTGATTTGCGTTTTGTTTCACCATGTATTAAAGAAGCCACCGATAAAAAAAGTAATTAATACTGAGCACAGCCAATGATGTGTGTATGACATTTGAACACAAAGACCTGTTGATTCATTTTAATTTACTGTTCTGTAGAGTGTTGAAGAGGAGGTCTTTTTTGCTAATAATTGGCCATATCTTTGTAAAACACCCTTATAATATATTAGAGTGCTATATTTTTGTAACGCTCTCGGTGAGATCTTTTCGATTCTTAAACAAAATATAGTACGTTCCATTAAAAAAAATGTAAGTTTGTGATGCTGCGTGGTTTTGGAACACCCTGTAGAATCGAAAGTATTTTCAAAATGTGCTCTCAGTAACTGTATTAGCTCACACAAATCTATAAAGTTCTATCAATCACCACAACGATGTAATCTTCCGATGTCAGAAGATTGCCCCACCCTGTATATTTAAATTAATAGGATTCTTTATCACAAAGGTTTATTTTTAAATGTTAATTATTTCGAAAAATATGAATTTGAAAAGGTAAATGAAAAATAAACTTGAATTTTTAAAATGAATCAATTCACAGTTTTTATCCAGCATCTTGGTAATTTTGTGATACTTATTGATAATCTAGCAGATATTTATCACAAATTCAATTAAATATACTCATTAGCCACCAGAATAATAGGGCCACTAAATCTTAATTTTTGATCTTTAAATAACGCTTATTTTTTGGATTGACAAAAGATTAAAACAGTAAAAAGAGAAGCAGCTGCAGGATACATTTATTAAAAAAATTCATAAATGTTGTAAAATACTAAGTTTGGAGTTTGGTTTATGTGTTAAATTTAATCTATTGTCTTTCTTATCTTTCAATATACATTTGAGAGTAAAATATATACGGACTCTGGTATAGAGACTTGCATAATATTTGAAAGGAAATTGATTACATGGATTGTTACCTATTATTCAATTAAAATAATAAGGCAAGATAAATTGCAACGACGACTCAATGTGGAGAGCACCTCAGGTGTGAATTCAGAGACCAAACTAATATCAGGTAAGGGAGTACTCTTGGTTCCCGGGTAATCCTACTTTATTCAAGTTATTGAAGTGATATTGAAGTTAATGAGATAATAGATGAAGTTAAGAAACCAAATGGATTTAATAAGTTAATAAATCAAGCTAAGGAATGTAATTAAAGTTAATCAAGAAAGGTAAGTGGGCGCCATCCTGAATAATATTAGTCGATTTGTTTTTCACCTCACAACTCTCTATCAACAAACCTGGAAATGCTGGAAGGGAAGGAATATGAACAACGTTGTTAAGTTTACAAGTTGTATAATGACTTTAAAACTAATATCACATTGAATAAAAAATGTTGTTGTTTGTTGAAGTACGTTGTTTTTACTTTCCTTATTTTCTTAGGACAGGTCCTACGTGTCTGAGATGTCTCTACCTCATAGAAACTACTTCGTCCGGAAAATTGGCAGGTACTAAGTGGCAGGTACAAAGTGCTAAGAAAGATACATTGTATCAGCAATAGTTACATTCTTTTTTTTATGTAAAATTTAGGATATCTACAGTTATTCGGTTTACAATTGTTTAAGAAATTCATTTAAGAAAATATCATATATTTTACTATTAAAAAAAATTAGAGAAGCAGTAAAGAAAGGTGATATGATACGATATGATATTATTAAGGAAATCTTATTTATTTCCGTTCATCAAAGATATCAAAGAAACAAGATCTAAATAACATAAAAACTCATATTTATTTTACTACTTATTTCAATCACAGACGGCGATAAAAAAAATGTAATCCGGAAATATAATATTCTAGGTTGGTAATTAGATTGAATTAATTAATTAACTAAATATACATATTTTAAACCTTTTATCGACTGTATAAGAAAAACTAGAAAAAGAACAAGATAAAATGAAATATCGCTGTATGTGTGTATCTGGCACTTATCACTAGGAGGAAGAAATATAAAGCAAGAATCATAAATGAAAAGCATATACGTTAATTCAACTTACCATTCACATTGAATGCACTTTAGAAAAAAAGAGTTTGAGGTAAACCTCTCACCAGTAATTAAAAATTAACCTTATCTGTTCATGGTTCACAGGAGAAAGAAATTATTCTTACTACTCGCTTTTAAATTGAACTATGCGATGAGCAATCGACATATTCCGTTGCATATTCCTTTTTTGTTCACATGTTCCGCTTCGAGAAAGAATTTACATATTCGTAGTGTGTTCTTAATTTCTCTCTCTCTATAGGAGAGAAGAATTGAAATATTTGACCAATATCAGTAAATACTGATCGTCACCAACGGAGATTATCCGTCGCACATTAAATGTAAAAATTTGCCTTTCAGCGGTGATCGGTGCTACAGGTTCTCTCACATGTTGGTAAGGAAAAAGGACTGGCTACTCGCCGTCCGCTAGATATTTAAATATTTCAATGATAGTGGCCAAATATAACGTTACAGGATGATTAAAAGAAAATTTAGTAAATTCGTTCAAAAGGAACTGACCAATTCCCCTTTGGTTAGCTATAGAATTGAATTTTTGTGTTTTCCTGCTTAATGTGCTTGTTTATATAATATCCTTATTATAAAAATAAATCCGTAATTTTGTATTAGCAAATATTACAAAATATTTAGTGTTTAAGCTTTGCTATTGAAGAGAAAAATATTAATATGATTTTTTGCTCATTTCAACAATTAATTAATTAATAAATTTAAAAAATATATACAACATAAATATAAAACTCGAACAACCAATTATAAACACCATTCTAAAATAACAGCGCTCGACGGGCGACGTCCCGTATAATATGCCAAATTAAATGCAAGTGAGGACGTAGCATGTACCATCCAAGTCACCAGACAGTTACCAGCGGCGTCGGTGCTTTACGCGATAAATTCGAACGAGTGAAACATATTATATTTTTATTCTGTAATCTTTGCCGGAAGTAGGTTAATATTCAAATTATTTGTGCTAACTATTATTTTGCTTATTCTAGTAGGTAGTAGCCACTCTGAAATAAGACAATAAAAAATCAACAACACTCCACGCCATCCTGCAAGATTTCTTAACATACTCCAGACACATTTATGTAATTTTGATTTTAGGGCTCTTCTCATCGATATAGAAATCGATAGGTATCAACCTAGTGAAAATGTATTACAATCATTATCAACTTACTTCGATTATGCTGGTTTGAATCAACCCTTCAATAAAATATATACGACGGCAAATAACAATCAAGATCATGCTATAACTATATTTGTATTTGTTATGTGCCATTTACATAAACTGTTTTTACCCCAAATTGCAGGTATGTATTTTTTTCACATTTTGTCTATTTAGAAAATTTCATTGCCCAAACATATTAACATATACAAGTATATTAAAGAATGGGTGCGACTTGTGTAATATGAGGAAGGTGAGCGGTATAGGATGACGTGGATTTATTATACTGGGGTTATGGTACTGTTTGAGGATGGGAAAAGGTCCTGCCGTTTGAAATACACTGGCTACACCCGATAACACTGAACTCTCGACCTGAATACCACTAAACCTATTAAAATTTCTACTGTTTATCACCAAATAGTAATGAACAAGAAGGGTCACTCGGCTATTTTTTTTTAATGTGGTGCAGATAAAGGCTAGCCGGCGTCAATAAATTATCTGTTAAAGAGCACGTGTTAGTGTACGAATACGAGGCTTCCTCGTAAAAATTGTGACATGCACAATAAAAAGTATATTGTACAAGGTCTGGTCAACATATTATATTTGAATGAATGTTATATTGAGGAATATGGACAATAATACACCTAAATATCAACTGGATATTCAATACAAACATTTTTAATAAAAAAGATCTCGTTTTAACAAAAGTGTTACCAATAAAAAATAAATGAATACATAAGTATAATAAATAAACGAGCGAGCGCAGCGAGTGAGTTTTGGAATCATCCAAGTGAATAATAGCCATTCTACACAAGTAAAAGACTATAGACTATACTTTCTCCACGACTAAAAAGAAAAAAAATCCAGTGAGGATCGAACCTCAATTGTTCGCGCCATAGTCAACCACCACTAGGCTATAGAGCATATTTATAAAAATGTAAAGAGTAAATATATATACAGGGTGGGGCAATCTTCTGACATCGGAGGATTACATCGTTGTGGTGATAGATAGAACTTTATAGTTTTGTGTGAGCTAATACAGTTACTGAGAGCACATTTTGAAAATACTTTCGATTCTACAGGGTGTTCCAAAACCACGTAGCAGCACAAACTTACATTTTTTTTAATGGAACGTACTATATTATGTTTAAGAATCGAAAAGATCTCACCGAGAGCGTTACAAAAATATAGCACTCTAATATATTATAAGGGTGTTTTACAAAGATATGGCCGCAATTATTAGCAAAAAAGACCTCCTCTTTAACACTCTGCAGAACAGTAAATTAAAATAAATCAACAGGTCTTTGTGTTCAAACGTCATACACACATCATTGGCTGTGCTCAGTATTAATTACTTTTTTCATCTGTGGCTTCTTTAATACAGGGTGAATCAAAACGCAAATCAAGCAATATCTCAAAATTTTTAAATGAATCACCCTATAAGTCTTTTCACAATTTGTTAGTACAATTAATAAACTTTCAAACGATGTAGTAAACTTAGGGCATCAGTTAATGGAAAATCGTAGATATTTTATGATAATGGTCAAAAACTCGCATCGTTATATTCCACAACTAGACCGATAGTTTTAATTTTCCGGAACCATGCCTGGGCGAGATGAAATCTGCATTCGATGATTTGGGTGGAAGGCCAAACTTTTCGAACGGCTTTATGTATGGCCATTTCAAAATCACACACTATTTCCTTAAAATCGAAGTTAATATTAATTTTGAGGCACTTATCTTGAACCAAAAGAAACAGTCTTTCGTATGTTTCCGATTTTTTATTGGGTAGAAGGCATACCATTAAAGGTATGTAATGTCCGTGTAAAAAACCGTGAATTGTAAACATTTGTGTGAAATATTTGGCACAATAATCAAATGTGCCGTCAACGTAGATTCGTTGCGTTTTCCCCAGAGCTTCAAGATTTGAAAGACACGTAAACACAATGATATTATTTAACACACAATTAATAAAAAGGAATTGTTCATCACGCGAAGTTTTTACGTCAATCGAATTCAAAATTTCATGTACATCGTTAATATTTTTCGGAAGCGCTGGTATAAACTTACGTTGACCATTATACATATTCTTCATAAAACGTACTCGACTTCCGTGGTTGTTAGTGTCGCTGGTAAATTTTCTTTCAATGCCATTCGTATAATTTTTGACGGTTTTTCAGAAATATCGTCAACAGCTTTTCTCTTGCAAACTGCAGAAACTGTTTGCCTATTTAACGTTGAAAAGTCCGCAAGATGACAGTGTTCGGATGAAGTTTTAGTCACGAATATTGCACTTGATACACCTAATGTATAGATACAGGCCTTACATTTTCTGTTGGTACATTTCCAACAAGTTTTCAGTTTTTTGTGGAAATTAAACTTGTAACCGTTAACTACAAGTAAATCCTTGCCACGATTACTTTTAATAATTTTCACCTCCATAATTTGCTTTCTCACAACAATTCACACGTACTCAAACTAAGTAATAATTCAAATGATTGCAAATTATAATAATATAAGGGTTTTATATCCGTCTAAACACCTGTTATTCCTAAAAATTTCCAAGAAGCAGAAATAATTATATTTTAGTTTGGGGGCGAAATTACCAGCCGGATTATCGAAGTGCCTGGCTACCAAAGGATTAACACAGGTAGCGGGGACCAAATTACCCATCCCCCACAGAATGCCGTCATGGAAATATCGTAAAAGAAGGCGGAGCTGAGAGTGATCCTTCTTGTTCATTACTATTCGGTGTGTTTATCTACTTTTTACTTTGTAGGAAATATGAATAAAAGAAGCCAAGATCAAATAGATGGTATAAGTTTCTCGGCTGGTGTCCATACGATTTTAAAACAGTTCCATACTAATATAAATCGTGAATTCATAAAACTTATAAGCAATTATATTTTGCAACTCACCAAACACAGTAATAGGTAAAAATTCTTATTCTGAACCATACATATTCATATTTCTGGATAATTATTTATTTCTCATCTCCCATCACATGACACTATACTGGGCTCTCCTTTTTTCTCTTTTCTTTTATGAAATATTTATATTTTTCAGTTCGAAATCTACGGAGCTTTTACCGGAGGTAAACATAGCTATTAAATTTATGGAAAATTATACGAATTATTCGGAAGAAACTAGAAAATTTTACAGGGAATTTTTACCACCTGAAATTCTTCACATTCAACAAACTTTGTGCCCTGGCTCGGTATATTGAATAAGTAAATATTTAAGATATTGTTAATATTATGTCTGTCTATGTACTATATATTTTATTGAAATAAATAAATTGTTATATTTTCCACCCGATTTATTAACATGTGCATGATATAATGTTTTCAAGTACTTAGACTCCGTCGTTTCACATAAGAAGAACCCATCAGAGTCTAGAAGTTGCAGTCATCTGAACGTCAAAATAGGCCTAAGGCTTTGTCCGCAAAAGATAAATAGGGGAGAGGCAGTTTGGTATACTGTGGCAACAGTGAGATGGCAGTTGTAGATAAAATTTTGTACGTAACACGTGTGATAGGAATTATTAACGCACTCATGTGATTACACGACTCGGCCTACGGCCTCGTCTTGCAAACTTCACATGCGTGCGTTAATAATGTCCATATCCCACTAATTACGTAATAGTGCGGTAATGTATTCAAAAACGCACTAGTGCGGTAATATACGTCATTATGACACTTAAAATAATGTCAAATCGTACTCGTTACATGACAGTTGTAGATAAAGTAAATTACAAAACGGATTTTGAGAAGCATTTTTAGCAGCAATACGTACATTCATTTGAGGTAAGTACATTTTATGAAAAATATAATTAATGGATTAAACGACTTACCTTAAGAAAGTTGAATCCAAATTATACGAGCATCTTGTTTCCAATATACAGTGATGGGCAAATGTGTGGAACCAAGTAAATATCTCTGGAATTATCAGAGATATCAAAATGAAATTTGGAAGGTGGATACTACAGTAGATTGCCTATTTGTTTTTATATTTTTCAACAATTTTGAACTTCCGGTAAAACCGGAAGTAATGTCGATTTTAAAATTTTCAATGGAACACCCTGTATATTATTCTAGTTTCTGATGAAACATTTTATTACGAATACAAAAATATCGGGTTCAATATTTTTTTATTTCAATACCTACCGAGATATTAACAGAAAAGTAACTGAGGAAAGGAAAAATCTAATATCCATTAAAGAAATAATCATAATTATTAACTGGGAGTTCGAGCGAGTGCTTAAGCGAGTCAACATCGTTTGAATTTTGCTCCGCAGTTTTTCGTATTACAAGTGATTAAACAAGTCTAATTTATAGTTAATCAGTGTCACAAAAACATATGTATGTATTGAACATTTTTACGTACCTTCAAACGAGTTTTTGTCTTCGCGCTGATTGATTTTATTTTATTTCAATCTTTTCGTTTCTATCTTTACAAACAAACTGATAACAGCCAAGTCATCAATCCGATAACATCCAGTTTTTTGCCTACCCCTCATTACCAGAGGCGTAGGCAGTATTTCAATATGGATATATTGCTGCACACTGAATTAAAATCATCAAGCCGTAATAATTCAAGTCTACCTAACTAATTGCTTTTGACAACAAGGGCAACAATAAACCAAACAGTTTTACCTCAACTCACAGTAACCCAAAATGTCGCATAATACCAACACCAACAATCCAGCTTCTAGAAACAGCTACGTATCAGCCGTTAAGTCAACACCTAAACCATCCTTCCCAAAAAAGGATCAAGCCATAGTTATGCACGCCGATGACAACCTCAAGTTATTTGACTATGTTAAGGCAATAGGCGATATTGTAGGCCCAAAACATATTTCTTTTGCGTCGAGGATCTCCAATAATAGGATCTGCATCTATTTAGCCAACTCTATTCTAGTTGACGATCTTTTAAAACTCCATACATCCGTAACTATCAACAATAACGTAATAAACATCCGCAGACTCGTTTCTCCGACAAAACGAATAATCATCTCAAACATTTCCCCCTACATACCCCATGATCTCGCTGAAAATGCCATAAAAAGCCTAGGTTTGCAGTTAACCTCCCCGGTCTCGTTCCTGAGAGCCGGTATTCCTGGTGACGAATATTCCCATATATTAAGCTTCAGACGACAAGTTTACGTACTTCCCCCAACAGAAGACTTCGAATTGCAGACTTCACTAATTATTTCTTTTGACGGCAATGAAAACAGAATTTTTCTATCTACAGACAAAATGGAGTGCTTCATTTGCAAACAGCCCGGACACATTGCTTCAAATTGTCCAAATCCTCCAACTAACAATTCACTGTCACAATCCACTCCGTCCGAACAAATTGAACAGGAATCCTCAGAAGCAAACTCTACAAATCTAATTGAAAGCAAAGAAGCAACTTCAAATGAAGACCCGACCATCCTACAAAAAAACCAGCCTACTACAGTCTTGTCCCCAGCCCAAAAACGGGGATATTCTCAGCTTTCAACACAAAGTGAAAACTCAAGTTTACTCGCAGAATCAGAAAACGAAACAGTCGTTATGCCTCCCCCTACATCTACCCCACTCTCCACAGCAGCTCTCAAAGCAACAAAGAAGAAGCGCAAGGTGAGTTTATCTACTGAATCAAATCTTACGACATCCATAAAAGAATGCATAGAAAAATCCTATCAGAAAACGCCAGACGCCTTCATACTACCCATAGAAAACCTATACGACTTCTTAGAAAATACTTTTGGTAACTCTGACCCGTGCCTGGAAGCCCTCAAACACACAGACGACATTAGTGGTCTAGCCTCAAACCTGAAACTAATTTACCCCGACCTTACAGACAGATCCGTTAAAAACAGAATAACCCGTATAACAAACAAGATTAAGAGAAAGCTTAAATCCGACGCCGAAGAAACGGAGAGTTTGGATACGTCCAACGAACCGAGTGACGAAGAATACTGTTTCGAAGGCTCACAACAGTCGCATAAATCATCATACTAAACTACTTATTACCATGCCCATTTCTTTAATACAGTGGAACTGCGACGGTTTTTACCCTCGTTTGGAACGATTACAACAGCTTATATCTGATTTCTCACCAGACTTCCTTTGCTTACAAGAAACCAATTTTACCAAGTCTCACAACCCTCACTTAAGAAGTTACGTTGGTTATCATTTCTTTAGAACTACTCATTTACGAGCCAGCGGCGGATCCTCAGTTTTTGTCTCTAGTGACATTTTTCACCAAAAACTGCATTTGAATACAAACTTAGAAGCAGTAGCCATCTCCGCATGGTGCCCTAACGAAATTGCAAGTTGCAGTGTATATATCCCTCCAAACTACACTGTAAGAGACACAGATTTAACGGATCTCATAAATCAACTTCCAATACCCTTCATATTGGTAGGAGACTTTAATGCTCACAACACAATGTGGGGTTCAGAACGTACATTTGGTCGTGGCAAAATGATTGAAACCGTTATTAACAATTGCAATATCAACCTATTAAACACGTACAATCCGGATCCTTTTCCTCAATAGACCTTAGCATTTCTAGTCCAGGAATAGCACCCTTACTAACATGGCTCACGCTTGATAGCCTCTACGACAGTAATCACTTTCCCATCCTAATTTCAGACAACGAACCAAAACAAGTTAACATCAAAGGAAAGTGGAAAATCGCAAAAGCAAACTGGGAACTTTACAGCCAAACGCTAAAGGAAATTACAGACAATCTTTCGAATGATGTAGACGAAGCTGTAGGTCAATTGACTAACTCCATAATTTCTGCAGCCAATAGATGTATAGGAAAATACTCCGACAATCCTCCAAAACGAACTGTTCCCTGGTGGAACGAGTCCTGTAGCATTGCAGTGAAGGATTGCAAAAGGGCGCTTAACAAATTCCGAAGAACCAGAAACGATTCAGACTTAATATACCTCAAAAAATGAGAGCGAAATCAAAAAGGGTTCTAAAACAAAGTAAAAGAGATTCGTGGAACAAATACACAAGCACAATCACCTCTGACACCCCTCCTTCTCAAATCTGGACCAAGATAAGACAGATGAAAGGACAAACCACTAGCTTCAAAATATCTGGCCTAACCCATGAAGGTCAAGTCATTACCAATGATCAACAAATTGCTAACATTCTTGCCAAACACTTCCTAAATAAAACAAAATCTAACCTTGAACCTCCAAACTTAACAAATATCTTACAACCCAAACAAATTTCTTACGACTGTCATCCTTTCAATGATCCTTTCACTGTATCCGAACTCAATTCAGTCATACCTTTACTAAAGAGCACATCTGCAGGACCTGACGATATACCTATGATTTTTCTAAAACATCTACATCTAGCAACAAGAACCAAACTGCTCGAACTTTACAACAAGATATGGTGCAGACAACAATTTCCGGCTTCATGGAGAGAATCTATCATTATACCTATCAAAAAGAACAACTCCAATACCAACACTACAAATGCCTTCAGGCCTATTTCGCTTACCTGTACACTGTGCAAAATTCTCGAGAAAATGGTTAACAGACGCCTACATTGGTACTTAGAATCGCATAACCTTTTAATTGCAGCGCAGGCAGGCTTTAGATCAAATAGATGTACATTGGATAATCTGGTTACTCTACATACAGATATCTCACAAGCCTTTGAAAATAAAAATGACATAATTGCTGTTAGTCTGGATATTGACAGCGCCTTCGACACTATTTGTAAAACTTCCATTTTCAAAAAACTCACAGACTTTAACTTAACTGGAAACATTCTCATCTTTCTACAAAACTTCTTAACCAACAGATCTTTCAAAGTTGTAACAAATGGGCAAACATCTACATCGCACGCCCCAGAAAATGGAGTACCACAAGGATCGGTTCTTAGCACAACTTTATTCCTGATGAGTATTAACGATATGTTATGGAGGAGCACTCCATAACTCCACCTGTCAAATATGTACTGTACGCCGACGATCTCATTCTCTACTGCAAAGGCAAAGTTACGGCTAGCACTTGTACCTTACTTCAGAAGGCTCTAGATAACATCCACCATTGGTCTACTAAATCCGGTTTTCACTTTTCAACAACCAAATCCAAAGTAATTCATTTCAGCAAAAGACTCAATCCTTGTCCTCCACAATTAAATCTCAATGGGCATCCTCTACATGTAGTGGATCAGCACAAATTCTTAGTAGTAATTTTCGATAAAAAGCTCACATGGAGACAACATATTCAGGAAACTAAAGCTAATTGTTTAAATCGGATTAAGCACATCACCAATGGGGAGCAGAAGAGGAAATGTTAATAAGGATTTACAAATCACTGATCCGTTCCAAAATAGACTATGGAAGCATTCTTTATATGAGCGCCTGCAAAACGCACTTTAAATCCCTGGACACAATCCAAACAACGGCACTACGAATATGTCTAGGCGCCTTTAGATCCAGCCCAACTGAAAGCATCTACATTGAATCTTCTGAACCACCTCTTTTCATACGACGAGAATACCAACTTTTATCCTATTTTTCCAGGATATCTGCCTACCCACAAAACCCAGTATACAAATTAATTGATTCTATACAACCATCTCCTGAAATCAGACCCAGAACATCCCTCTCATCTCCACAAATGCTATATCCTATATTAAGAAACACTATCCTTACAGTTACAACCCACGTTAAACTTTCCAAAACTCCTCCACGGACCATTAAACCGCCGCTATTGAACACAAGCCTAACCAAATACAATAAATACGAAACGCCTAACATAGCCTTCCGACAAAAATTCAGAGAACTAATAAACCCTCAGAAGTTCGACAAAATCCTCTATACCGACGCCGCACCGGATGTGCTGTTACTACACTGGATACAACGATAGTGGCATACAAACTTCCTGACTTATGCAGCATACACACAGCTGAACTATACGGAATATTACAAGCCTTGAGGACTCCCGTACAAGATAACAGTGAACTTGCCATATGTACAGACTCCCTTTCATCAATACACTCCATCAGAAACAACTACTCACAACATCCGTTAGTACAAGATATTCTCGACACCTGCCACCACCACCGCACCAGAGGCATCTCCGTGAATATCATCTGGATTCCTTCTCATGTAGGGATTACTGGTAACGAATGTGCAGACCTAGCAGCGAAGCAAACTTGTTCCTCCGACCTGACAGTAGAGCAAATTCAACTCCACCAAGATATAAAATCAGCAGCCCGACAAACGATGATACAAACATGGCAAACACATTGGAATACACACAACACAAAATTACGAACAATTCAACCCACAGTTACCTCTCAGAAGATACCTCCACTGTCAAGAAAGGAGAAAAGCATCATAAGAAGACTCAGAATAGGTCACACCCGGCTAACCCATGGATACCTAATGTCATCGCAAAATCCTCCCACCTGTGAATTCTGTGATAGTGCAAGACTTACAGTTGAGCATATTCTTTTAGACTGCAAACACTACAGCTCAACTCGTCGCAAACACCAAAGACTGCAAACTGTTCAATTTAATTTAATTTCTAACATGTAACTAATTGTACGTATAACAGATCCCGTGTCAGTGGCCACCAGTTGCCGAGACACGTTAATTTTAACAAAAAAAAATAATTATTAACTGAAACTAAGTCATTTTCAAAACATCGAAACTTAACTAAACTAAAATTACTCTTGAATAACTTTTTTCAAGGCAATTTTCTCAGTTATAGTGAATGTTTTATTATGCTAAACATTCCTTTGGATCAGTTTGGAATTGAGCGGTAGTTTGAAGCTGATAGGACGTGCGAAGGTTCGGTTGGCGTCCTTTCCAAGTCATTTTTGTAACTTGATCTGAATCTCGTTTCCTGTTTTTGAAATTCCGGCGCTTGTAGTTTGAAGATTTCTGATTCTCGAAGGAATCATCAGGAACCAAAAATTAACAATAATTATTGTACTTACATTCTGAAGAGCTTGTATAAATTGAAAATTTCTCATTATACCTCCATTCGCTTGAAAAAGCTACTGTGTTAGCGAAGCGCGTCACTTTAAGTTTAAATATAATGTAGATTTAACAAAATAAAATTGTTTGATTTCATAATTTACTATGGATCTACATCAAGTAAAAGCCCCATCTATTCAATATTTATTTTTTATATTAATATATTTTTACACATTTGAAAAGAAATCGTCAAAGTTTATCAGGAAAAAGTTTTACATGTGACAGAATACCTGTCTATGCTAACTGCTAAGGTGCATATAAAGAATCTACTACAGGTCAGAGGAGAAATTGCGGCAGATTTTTTTGTTCATAGGGCAGATTTATAAGATTTTGGTCACTATTGTTGACTAATTTTTCGGCAGACACCCTTTAGTAACTAATCTGGGTTGTCTCTGCCTTCAGTAACTAATCTGGTAACGTTTAGTGGTTTTTTAAATGACTCCTCCTGGTTATTAAATGTACATTATTCTAATGAATTTCTTCCTGCTAATATCCAAAGTATATCCATCGATGTGGTTTTCATACATGTCGTTTACGGTTTTAATTACTGTATGTACTCTGGCAACTGCCTAGATAGACGGGTTTGAGGACAGGTTTGGAAATTTTTCAGCGCTTTTTCATTCCTGAAATGATGGACATTCATCGAATTGATATATTTAGTGATCACCCAGTGCTTTTTTCATTTTTCATTTATGGAATTCCTCAGTCCGTAATGATTGTTGTTTTAAATTTTTTATTCAATTCATTACATCAATAGTATAGCAATGAAAAGGAAACATATGCTTCTACCAATAGTTTTGAGTGATTGATTTCCTTAATAAATATTGTCGTAAGTGCATATTAAATTAATTTATTACACATCATACTGAAATACTTCAGTAGTTTTGCTTTGGTATTTATTCGATATATACCAGCATTTCAAAGTTGTAATAAAAGTATATTCAGAATACTAAAGATGACAGTTGATAACAAAAACGAAGATATTACAGAAGTTAACAAAATTTATGTAATTGCTAAATGTATGGGAATTACTCCGTTTTTTTTTGAAAATAATAAAATGAAACGTTTCATAGAAGTTTCTCTGGTAATATTTTGTGTTTCGCTAACAATATTAACATTATATTTAATAAACATGAGAAACGTTTATTATTATTTTTATGGAACTACTGCCGCTTTTATTGAAACTCTACATGGAATCAATGACATATTCATAATGAACATTTCAATTTTGACTGCTGTAACAAAACCAAAAGATTGGAAACATTTTCAAGGCACTCTTAAATACTACCACTCCACAAAATATTTCAAAATAAAACAGACACAACTATCTCGACTCATAAATTTAGGATTGTATATTTTAATGGTGGTATCTATTTTATTGGTGGTTATTGATGTTTACGTTTGTTTAATGATAGAAGGTACTCATTTTTATCACAGCATTATGCAAATTGCCAGAATATATAACACGATGACAGCAATTTTAATGAGTAGAATATTTTTAATGTTTGGCAACAGATACAGAAATCTAAAAGAACGGATACTAGATGTTGTGCATAAACAGCCTTCATGTTCTCTTCATACTACCACAGTCGACAATATCAAAGAACTATACAATCATTTGTATAAAACGTTTCAAGTTTTCAATAAATTATTTGCATGGCATATGGTGATAATTTTTTCCGGTACTATGACGGAAGTTTTAAGCTGTTTGAATTATAATCTATCCAACAAATATGAAATGAAGATCAATCTAATCATCGTTGATACAGGGCTATGTATTATTTTTATTGTAAGTACCCAAGTTAGTATTTTACACGTAACGTGTGTTGTAAGAAGCATTTTACGCACGAATGGAAAAGTTGCGTGATTCCATTTTTCTCCGATCGTGGGAAAAGTGACACTATTTTGACCTGTTTTCTATGCACAAAACTCAACATTCCAGAATAGTGGGCAGTTGCTAAGCAAATAGAAAATAACAGTGCGGTAATGATACAAATGGATTATTACAATATATGTATGGTTTTAATTTTTATATTGATAAAGTTGTTATAGAAGAAACATCTAATTCATAACGATATTCTTGAACACAAATTATTTTACTTTTGTCATAACAAAGTAATTTCCATGGTTACCACTTCTATATTTCAATGTGAACATAGAGAAACCTATCTAAACTTACTTGATTACATTTTAAATGAAATATTTTTTAATTAATTTTTTTAATGTAAATCAACGATTGAAGAAAAAATAGTACTTATGTATAATTCGTGGGAAAAGCATATTCCCAAACTACTGTGTTAACAGACTCGCTCCTTTTCTGGTAATTATCATAGCTGTTTGGGAATATTATGCTTTTCCCACTAATTATACAATATACTATTATACAGGGTGTACCAATCTTACGACAAACTTCGGTATATGGGTCATTTTAAAAGATATAAAAAAATGTTATCAACAAAAATAGTAGATTTGCTGAAGGTCCATATTTTGAAATTATATCTAACTATACAGAGTGCTGAATAACTCCGTTACAATCCAAACATGATTTTTCAAATGGGAACCCCTGTATATTATACCGAATTCGGATTGGTTGCATTTTTTAAATTTTTTTAAAGCTTTTGATATGAGGTTTTGCCACGTTATACAGAGTCCTTTAAAAGATATGGACACGTTTATGTGAAAGTCGTAGGTAAATCAACGCTCTGTAGCTTGTTGTACGTTGAAGAAAAAAATGTATTTTGCCAAACAGAGTTTCGTAACATGATGCTATATCTCCGTATCCTACTAAATTTCAATTATATTATTTCTTATATACAGGGTGAACGGAAACTCGAACCTGTCATTTTCTTTCTTCTGTCAAATGGAACACCCTGTATTTTATAGCATAAATAGAATCTTCGATTATGTAACATTGATTTTTGTTAAGCATTTCCTATACCCAAAGTTTATCTGGTAATATTTATTGTAAACTGCTATTATTGACCTATTATGTGAAAGCAATAAACGTTGTATGTAACAAAAATTTGTAATTAATGATAAATTTTAATGAATAATTCATTCTAAATAAAACTAGCTACCAAAAGTATAATCCTAACCGTAATATTAAGCTGAAGGTTCAAAGTGTTCACCGTTAACATCAATGCAATGCTGTGAGTAGGGACCAACTGATTGACCAGCTCGGTCACCCGATTTAACAAAAGTATATTTTTTTATCGGGTCTTGTAAGGAAAAAGTTTATAAAATCCCCGGCTATTAGAGATGACATGAAAGAGATAATTAGTGCGGCATTTCGTTCTGCTAACGTTGATATGCTAAGAAATGTTAGTCAGTCATTTGAACTATTCTGCAGCATTGCATTGATGTTAACGGTGAACATTTTGAACCTTTAGTTTAATATTACGGTTGGGATTATACTTTTGGTGGCTAGTTTTGTTTAGAATAAATTGTTCATTAAAATTTATTATAAATTAGGATTTTTTGTTACATACAATGTTTAATGCTTTCACATAATAGGTCAGTAGTTATATTTTACAATAAATATTACAAAATAACTGTGTTTTTTTATTGGTGATCCATTTTACCTATTTAAAGCTCGACTCAGCGTGTTTAAAGTTAACGTGGCAACATCAACAACTCGAGAAACGTCTAAATCATGTCTAAATGACAATTTTTTTATTATTGATCTGACAGGAGTAGTTTGTAACGTCAAAACTTTCATTCGAACAATATTTAACAATGTTAAATTTATAAATTTAAATGGAAAGTGTCGATGGTATTGTTTGAAATATTAATATTTCGATTTTTCAAATCTTAGGAAATGGTATTTAAATTATCTAATACTATTGACATTCACAGAACTTAATAAGTTTGAACTCCCATCAAAATACAAATTAGTTTATGTTTTTCTCATTTCCATGACAACGGAAGGTATATACATCATATCATGGAGCTAGTATTAAGAGGAGTCGCTACGCATGTCATAAAAGTGGTATCGGTTTCGCAATTTTACTACCACTTCTCTGTCAACTTGACATTAGTATTGTTTTGTGGATGTGAATTGAGTATTTTTGGATTTTCTTTTTGTTAGTGTCGTTTTTTTCTATTTTAATAATTGAACAATAATGGTTTCTTGTGCTTCACGCAGTTGTACAAGTAGAGACAGTGTAAATACGAAAAAATCCTCAGGAACAACATATCATAGGTTATAGTAAACAATCGAAACAGGACTGAACTGGAATATATTTCTTTGTGCTTCAATAAGTTTTATTTAACTTCATATTATATTTAATGTTTGTAGATTTCTTAGAGCTCCATCAATAAGAGATTTCTTAGAACTCCACCAATAAGAGATATGTGGTTGAAATTTGTGAAAACAGGTTCTTGGCAGCCAACAAAATACAGTGTTTCTATATTATCAATTTCATCTAGTCAAAAGGACGATAATGTGCACTTTAACGAAGAAAACCACCTCTAATCAAAAATTCAAAAAGCCGCTACGCTATAACCTAGGTGAAAAAGAATTTCACTAGTGAATATATTTTTATTGATTGAAAATTTAAATAGTCCGGCTCTGCCGTTGACGCCATATTGCTAACATCACAATGTCACTCATGTGAGACCACTTTCCTATTATAAGATAGTCGACTGTGTCATCTCCTCTAATAGTAGCTCCATGCATCATATACATCACTAATTCAAACATTTGACATTTAGTTCTTATTTCCATCTATGATTTCCATTTCTTGTTGTTGTTGTAGTAGTTATAGGCCAGTATTTATAATTTCAAAGTGCACCAGTGAAAAAAATAGCGTAAAGTATTCGTGGATAACTGGTCTTTAAAACACTTGCTCTATTTCGAGCACTCCGGCTTCGCCGTCGTGCTCGAGAAATCGCGCGTGTTTTAAAGTCCTTAATATCCACTTATACTTTAATATACTATTTTATAAACTTCGGGTATAGGGAATGCTTGACAAAAATTAAAGTTACATAATCGAAGATTCTATTTTTGCTATAAAGTACAGGGTGTTCCATTTGAAATAAGAAAGAACATGACAGGTTCGAGTTTCTGTTCACCCTGTATACAGGAAAGAATATGATTCAAATTTAATAGAAACTCTGTTTGGCAAAATACATTTTTTTCTTCAAGGTACAACAAGATACAGAGCGTTGATTTACCTACGATTTTCACATAAACGTGTCCATATCTTTTGAAGGACTCTGTATAACGTGGCAAAACCTCATATCAAAAGCTTCAATAAAATGTAACCAATCCGAATTCGGTATAATATATAGGGGCTCCCATTTGAAAAATCATATGTTTGGTTTGTAACGGAGTTATGCAGCACTCTGAATAGTTCGATATAATTTCAAAATATGTACCTTCAACACATTTTCGTTGATAACATTTTTTGATATCTCTTAAAATAACCCATATACCGAAGTTTGTCGTAAGGTTGGTACACCCACATATGAAATAAAATTTATCCTCTAATATGTAAATTGTAAATTTTGACAGGTATCAGTAGACTAAACAACCTAGAAACAAATAAGGCAAACATAAGGTGCGTTCTTTTTGACTGATATCCATAGAGATACTACAAATAGAGGTAACAAGCCAGCTTCGAACCCGTCAACATATAAAAGAGAGATAGAATGTGGTAGTTATGCTGTCTTTCTCTAATAGCGTGTATGCCTCATGTACTCAAACAAAGACAGAAAAACCTTTGATCGTCTGTCACTTTCTCTCTTACTGGAGTTCAGACGGACATTCCCTCTTACAGAGCGCCCTATGGCTTGTTGCCTCTATCTGTAGTATCTCTCTACTTAGCTCACATCGCCAAAGGATTTAAAATATAAGACAGATTCGTATCAGCATTGAATGAAGTAATGCTTTACATAATGCCCTAGATAACATTCACTCAAAACCAAAGAAAACTAGATTGTTATTCAAAATTCAAACAAATCGAATATTTCTTCCAATGGCGTAACTAGTCCTGACTGCTCCCCAATGCAAGTATTTTCTGTGCGCCCCTATTCGTAGACACATTCTACCCCCACCATAACCTCCAACGAATAATACCTCGAATATTTTTTTTACATTTATTTTCGGTAAGCTACTGGGAGTTTTGCTTCAACATATTTTTTTGCTAAAAATTTTTCAGAATATCAGTTTTTTGAGCTCCCTAAGGCCTGCGCCCCAATGCTCCGCATTGGTTGCATTGGCGTTAGTTACGCCACTGATTTCTAAATGAGTAAATAAAAAAGATCGTGCCGATATGAGTTTATTTGAGATCTCAGTCAAAAAGAATGCACCTATTGGCTACGGCGTGAACTATCGTTTAAGACGCGGGCTGTTCAATTTTTTTTATCTCTAAGGATTGGTTTCCCCATGGCGCTGGCCATTTATATATATATATATATATATATAATTTAATCAGAAATATTTGCCAACTATTTGTTTAATGGGAGTTTTTTTGGGGATGTGACAATAATACCAAAGTGTACTCTTTTAAGAATTTAATCCGAGCTTTCGAACCACTATGTGTTCATTATCAAGGACTGAAAATGTTAAATAAAATGAATTATATAGCAGATAAATTAAATAATAATAATACTTACATAATATCTAAATGAGATTAAAGGTAAAAAAGGTGTATAAATGGTAATAAATTAAACATTTGTATAAAATAAAACTCAAAAAACAATATAATATAAAAATTTTTTTTTTATAATGAACACATAGTGGTTCGAAAGCTCTGATTAAATTCTTAAAAGAGTACACTTTGGTATTATTGTCACATCCCCAAAAAAACTCCCATTATATATATATATATATAGATATATATATATAACTGAAAGATGGGTGTGGAAAAGGTATAGGTATTTCAACCACTACGCAAGAGATTTGTCTTGTTGTACATAGATGGCCGACCAAACTTTGCTGGTCTTTCTACCACCAAATCCACTCATGTCTTAATGACAACTGATGATATAAAATCATAAAAAGATAGTTGAGTCGATATCTAATTTATTCAGTTCGCATCCTGAGACAGCTGTTTCGACCTCTTAGGTCTCATCAGTCAGGCTTTCGAACTGAGTAAACCAAAAATCAACTCGACTCTCATGATCAAAGATCACGGCGATACACCTAAGGCATAGGTGTCGCCATCTACAATACAAAACTGAAAGATGGGTGTGGAAAAGGTATAGGTATTTCAACCACTACGCAAGAGATTTGTCTTGCGCTGTCTCAGGATGCGAACTGAATAAATTAGATATCGACTCAACTAT
>CAJUYI010000279.1:89645-108854 GCA_910591695.1 Galerucella pusilla | reverse complement strand
CAATGAAACCAAAGTTGTTCAATTTCGCAGATGAAAATATGATGTTAAAATGACGAAAAAAAATTGAAAGTGAATAGTGCAGGTTCTTGCCTAACTAACTATTTAAATTTGGAGGTAAGCTAAGCCAGTTCGCAGGGCTTTGTTACCTTATTAATCTTAAGAAAAACAAATTTTGGCATAACTAGAAAAACAGAAAAAGCTTTTTTAGGGCGCCACTAATTTTCTTTCCTAATAGAAAATTAGAAAGAAAATAAAATCTAAAGATCAGCCAACTTTTAATCTGTTTAAAAAAAAGAACTTAAAGTTTCTGTATAATAAATGAAACTTACAGAGTAAAAAAATGTATATAATTACAGTATTGAAATTAACATTATTTGAAAAAAGGGTTAGTAGCGAATACAACAAAAAAATACTTAGCACAATAATACAGTTGTTTAAAGATGAAGATGATGTAGCTGTCGATGTAGGTACTACGGACTGTCTACAGGAATCGGTATTTAGGAAGCTTCCTGTTAATCAGGACTTGTTTGTCCCACAGGTACTTTGGAGGACACAGGAACTGTGACCCAGAAACTTGTCTGTCACTCAGGAACTTGTGACCCAGAAATTTGTCAGTCACACAGGAACTTGTGACCCAGAAACAGTCAGACTTTCCAGGAACTGTTAATCCCAGGAACTTGTTAGGTACTCCAAGAAATTGTATCCCAAGAACTGTGTTCCAGGAAACTGTATTCCCAGGAACTGTTTTATGTGCAAGGAAACTGTGCTCCAAGAAACTGTTTTTCCCAGAAACTGTGCAGTAATCCAGATAGGTACTTAGGGATAACGGCAGCCTATTAGTTTTTGTTTAAACTTGTGTTAAAACAATTACATGGATTACTGCACAGTTGTTGTATTGTCGACAAACGATGAGAGAACACCTGCCGGAACCTTTCTTATCCTATTTAAAGACCGTTCAAAATTTTAAATTTCGCGGTAGAATACTTCTAGAATATTGATTTTTGGTCTACTAGTTTATTCCACCACAAATCACAAAAATGAAATATAATTTATTAAATATTTGAATGAATTATAGTTCATTTAAAAACCAGGAGGAGTAATTTGAAAAGCCTTACTCACACCACTAAAAGTTACTAGATTAGTTACTAAAGGGTGTGTTCCGAAAACGTAGTCAACAGTCGTGTTCCAAATATATTAAATATGCCTTGATAGCAAAGACATTGTCGTAAGTCGATTTCTCCTCTGATCTGCAGTATATTTTTCAGATGTACCTACGCATTAAACAAAATGTAAGACTTTTTCCTGTTTCGTTTCTTATTCAAACATAAGAAGATTCAGATTCACATCGACAATAAACAAATTATGGTCATTGTTGATGGTGGAGAATTACAGATAGTCAAGTTACTTTAATTATATTTATTACAATTAAATTGAAAAGAATATGACAATAATTGATAATATGTTCTGGCAATAACAATACTACAAAATTAATAGCAGTATTAATTTAAACATTTCCAACAGTTATTTTTATGTTGCCGGATTAAGTGTTATAGACCACTTTTCAAATAGTTCTGAGATACCTTCTTCCTTCATTTTAACTTCAAAAACCAATGTATTTTCTACCAAACCCATTCTTATCTTTATTGTTTTATATCTTCCATGGCATGTTCTTCCGATGAACTTTGACGATTTCTTCCCAAATATGTATATAACAAATAAATAGTACCTATATTTGACTCGTCAGATAAATTTAATTTGTTTCAAGAAAGTCTGAACGTTTCTTTGAAGCTTGCAAAATTTTATCCATCACAGATAACATTTTTGTTCTTCGAACGACATTTTCTATTCACTCATCACAATTTTTCAAGTCCTGGTATTCCACCAATATTTTCTGCACTATATAATGTTCTACTTCAGTATTCCCTTAATACTCGCTAAACCGACTTCACTACTTAAAAAAAATGTAAAGTAATAATGTACTGCTTCAGAATATTTTTGGTTTTTCATCCAATATTTATTTATTTATCTGTCAGAACTATAAAAAATGAAAACTATCAGCTGATGTCAATATTAAAAAGTGTTGTGTGAAACTGGACCGAATCTGACCAATCAGAGGTCTACAGAATTGCCAACTTAAATTCAAATCACTCCTCCTGGTTTTTAAATGAGGTATAGGTTGAATTGTAAAAAAAAATTGACAGGTCATGGGTTTTTTTTCGGGCTGAGATGGGAAACTCATGTTTGAAAGGGTCCTAACCAGTACCCAGACAGTGTTGGACTCATCCCCAACCAAATCCACCTCAAGCTCGCCGTTACTTCCGCATCGGAATCACTACCCTAGTATACTTCAAGGCGGGCGGCGGTCCTTCACACTCTCCGTCTTCTCCCTTCTATCACTCCTACCTCTCACATGTCTTCTCTTTCCTGATCATGCTCTCCATTAGATTCATCTGTAACACCCTCCATCCATCCTCTACATTTTTTCTTTCCGCTGTCTGCTTTCTCCTTCCTCCTATTTGCCCAGACTCGTTCCCAGAGGTCCAGAGAGTACCTCCCATGTTTTCCCTCTCCGTCTTCATTCACTCCCCTCCTTCCCCTACTACATTATGTCTCCCCTGGCTTGTGTCCTCTTTTCCCACATACCCTACAAAGGAATGCCTGCCCGACAGTCTCTGGCCAATGCTCCACGCTCTTACATAGTCAGCATTCCCTTATATTCACCATTCTCTTGGCATTACACCCTGCTACTCGGTGGCCCTTCACTCCACATCCAAAGCATCTGCCCTCCTCTCTTCCATCTACAATTATTTACTCTATTCCAGTCCAACGACAGGTCATAGGTAGAGTTGTTTGACATTTCAGCGCTGAAAAGTGCCATAGCGTGTACTCTTCGCATTACTGTTCCAACGGTTACCAAAAGAATTAAGAAAAGAAAAGCGTATAAAAATGTCTGCAGAAAAGCTTGTTTTGCATAGTGGTTGTAGGAAATAGTTATTTACGTAATTAGTGGGATATGGACATTATTAACGCACGCATGTGAAGTTTGCAGGACGAGGCCGTAGGCCGAGTCGTGTAATCACATGAGTGCGTTAATAATTCCTATCACACGTGTTACGTACAAAATTTTATCTACAACTGTTTATTAGTATTATTAACCGTACCTATATCATAAAATTGAAAAAAAATTCAATCCAAACGTATTTTTAATAATATTGACTGCAAACATAAGGTACCTACTGTGTATCATATTCTGTGACCGTAGCAACAAAGACAAACAAATCTGTGGAAATAAAAAAATTAGTTAACCCATCAAATTGTCAAAGTTAAATGAACAAAAATCTATAAAAATGAGTTCAAGCGAAGACAATCTCCTTTCGGAAATTGAAAATACAGCTTCCAGTGTTATTTTAAATATTTAATTCTGGTATTAATAATTGTCTAGATTCTTATTATCGCACTAGTGCGGTAATGTATTCAAAATCGCACTAGTGCGGTAATATACGTCATTATGACACTTAAAATAATGTCAAATCGTACCCGTTACATGACAGTTGTAGATAAATAATCTTATCACGCGACCATCATTTAAATCGAATAAAAGAGATCTTGTTATATTACCCCCGACAAATGCACTTGTGGTTTTCTCACTTATTCATTGTTTATTCAAATAAAGAACAATACGCTGATCGCTTCTTTTGTATTTCCAAAAATGCAATATTTTTTCTTACCATTTTTTTTTCTTATAGGTAAACTTCATAACTCTGGTAATTGCCTGTCACAGCGTCGAAGTTAATGCCGAGGATTTCGCAACTACTTGTTATCTTCTTCAAGATGAAATACCCAATAGTTTTTTACGTGACAAAGTGGCATATCTAGCGAAATATGCTAAAAATACTCAACCCAAATTTTCCGCAGCAGGTTTCTTTGTGGTTAATAAAAATGTTATTGGATCATTCTTCTCGGTCATCTCCAGCTATTTGATTATTTGTATCCAATTTAGAACATCGGAAAAGTAGTTGTACCAAATTTGTTTCAGAATTAATCTTGAGATTCACAATTAACACAAATAGAGAGTTTTCAGTGTATAGATTAGAAATTATTGCACATCTGGGCTACCCACCCTGCAGCCATTTTTGTTGTCAATTTTGCAACGGATAAACTGTGACAGGTTACGCTACCAGCACGTAAGTAGTCCAGTCGGGTTAGCCCAAAAACTATCAAAACATGGATGTGAAAGCAGTAGACGAGATTTTTGATGGAATCCTTTAAAAATATCCTCCACCGGTTTTTAGGCTGTGCCAATTGCACAATAACAGTTTATAGCCAAAGCAACCACAAATGGGCCTGTTTTTTACTCGAAAAGTATTAAGTTTATCGAGCATATGTATAAAGGCAAAATTATAGATCTCATATCTCATCTCCATTTTTCTTTTTCATATTATAGGCCCAATCCTTTAATATATTTGCTACTTCGTGTAATGGAATTATTTCGGACAATTCATACTTTCGAACTTGACAAAACTCCATAATTGTCTCCAGATTGAAGCTTTTGTGTTTTTTGTAGATTGTGGTATAGATTTCTCGATAGGTATTTGTCGTAATTTGCTCAGTCGAAACTTCACCAAAACGATTCATCTTTTGGGTTTTTATATTACCACACCGATTCAAAATAAAAGCACTATATATAGTAAAAACAAAATAAAGTTGCGTTTACGTCACCAAGGTCGTATTTCTATCGCATGTGTGGTTACATTTCTATCGAAAAGTGCATATACTTAAATTTGTTAATTAATCGGTTCTAAAGATAACCCAATCAATAAAAAACTTTTGTACCAAAATAATGTATAAGCAATAATGCTTTATTGGGTTTAGACGTCCCTCCATGTGAGAATTTGTGTTAAAATTTTCATAAAGAAGCCTCCAATTATTGACGGTAAAATAGTCACTGGCAGAAATAATGTCATGTTGCCGCCTTGTTTGTGACTTGTGTAGTGTCGTCGATTTTTGAGGTTATAGTTACGTGCTTTAAAAAATTTTCTTGTGACAAATATTTATAATCAAAACTGTTTTTTTTTTTAAAACAACAAAGCATTTTCTTCTGAGATTGTTAAAATGCCCAAACAGCTGAATAGCCGATGCAAAGAACTTGGTGGCTTCATTAGATATGTGGTAAAATTCTATACAACATACTGGAAGAGAGATATTTAAATGGTATGAGAGGAAAGAATATTTTTTGATCGTCCAAAAATTAGTCCGATAGTCATAAATTTTAATAGTGAAGAGAGTGACACTCATGTTGAATCAGATGAAGAAAATGAACAAGAATTTGAATCTGCCTAGTTTCATTTCACAATATGTTGATTTGTTCAATGTTAGTTTTTGTCTTTGAAAATACATTCATTATTAAACATATTTTATTTTACTGCTTGTATTTTTATTATATTTATTTATTAAAAGATTTGGTAGCTCAGTAATAACCTCACCAATTTTATTCTAGAATTCCTTACTTTGTGATATCTATTCATAAATTTAATTAACAAAAAACGTAAATGAAAAAACTCCACACTATATTAAACGAAAACTATCAAACTATCGATAATTTTGTAGTTTTCATTTATAATATTGTGAAATTTTCTAAATTTACGTTTTTTGTTTACTTCAGTTATTTTCTGTTAATTTCCATATTTCGTGAACAATCTGACAACGCTGCAAATGTTCACAATGATGACGTAAACGTAACTTTATTTGGTTTTTACCTTAGACAAGGAAAGATCCTAATCTAAGGTTTTTACTATATGTTTAAAATTCAAAAATCTGACAGACAGGTTATAAGTAACTAAACTTGCGACTCATTGTCATTGTGTAAATGTGACGTCTGCTTACTAGATATTGAGGAAGAGGAGTTTTTATCAAAGGTAATACCACGAGTGCTTCAAATTTTATCGATAATTTTTTCTTTTCCACGAGAGTCCGTTAGGACGAGGGATTTTATCTAAATTCGGTTTGTTTGAATGTTTTTGCCTCAAATAAACAAGTTTGAGTGATGAAAATAAAAAATTATGTGATAAAATTTGAAGAGCGAGTTGTATTTGGGAAGATTATTTTTTTCAACAATTTAAAATTTTGTATTACCTGTATGTTCAATATTCTCTTGGGTTATGGCACTCAATCGGTTTGTGTTCATTTTTCAATGAACTTCGAAGCACATTTAGTTGTCAATAATGACAAATTCAAAGTAAAATTTTGACGTTTCGATGTAAACAAGGTTTTATCGATGAGGAAGCAGAATTATCAGTATAATACCGAATGATTGGCTAGAATAATGTATTGCTATTGGTTAAAACCACCAAAATGTCAGATTTTGACAAGTGAAAAAAATAATCGCGATCGATGTCAAAGTGACAATAACATTTCCAGGTATATGACATTTTAACATTGGAGTTAAATTATCAACAGTAAAAACACAAGAGCTTTTTTTTATCGAATAAATTTCTCTTTGCAACGAAACAGTTTTGCCAATCACTAATTTTACGAGAAAAACTGACATGAGAAAATCGCTTCACCTTCGGTGTCGCGATTTTCTCATGTCAGTTTTTCGAGCAAATTTAGTGATTGGTAAAACTTTGATCAATTGAGTTGGAAACATGAAACTTTATTGAAAAATGTGACTTTATCATTATTTAGAGAATTATATCGTGAAAGAATATCCATATGAAGTGATAAACTATTCAAATCGTAAAATAAAAAGGATTTTATGATTTTCTATTTTATTATTTTTTTAAGTATCTACTTTGAAACTTAACCAGAATTGAAGCGCTTAATTTTCTTGCCAAATATTTAACTATAATTTATCAGTAAAATTTGCGGCGCATTAAAATTTGAGCTATTAAACCATCCAAATGAAATTATTATTTTACTATCGATGTCCGCCCAAGCGGACCAAGTCGTTTTGATAAGTCTCCATTTTTAGAAATGAAGTGTATGATACACGTTCAAATTGAAATATAATTTGGTTCTGATATTCTTCACTAAAAAATAAAATGCTCTTATAAACTGCTAGATGACAAAATGTTTCCATTGTGCTCGAAATAACAGCATTATAAAAAAATATATTGCATTATACAACCATTTTGTAAGACCTTCATAGTGCCGCCTCAATCCCATTTTATAGATGTGACTACATGACACACTATAAAATCATTTTATAGTAGCTGTATAAATGATTATGAAACAGTCGATTAAGATTTGTATAAAAATGAGCCCTTTTTAGTTGTATAAGGATCATTTGATGGTTTTGTAGACTGTTATAAGAATTTCAGTATCCTATAAGATACATCTTGTAGATGTTTATACAACCCTTATAGAATTTAAATTGCTACTTGGAAATAGTTAGACATAGTCTTGCGGACTTTTTCGTAGGTAATGATGAATACAATAAGTCTGTTTCATAATCGGAGATAAACTAGAAAATAAACAGAGATATTTAATATTTTTTTATTTATTTTAATACAATAACGAATAGGTAAGTAAAACATTAAAACCCACTATAAATCAGCTACTACATTACATAGTTATTCTTATCATTGAGTCCAAGTTAATCAGTAATTTGTGTGAGTAGGGCTGTGCCTTTTAGTATCCAATACTCTTGACGTTGTTTAGTTGGTAGTAAAACGGCTATGACAAAATTAGTACTATGACCTGTCGTTGAAAGGACTCCGGCACGAACTGACGTTTTGTACAAAGGTGCCACGTATCTGGGATCTTTTTCAGGAAACGTTCTCGTAGGTTTCAACCACATTAATGGCAAAGGAGGATTAATTTCTCCTGAAAACAACGATAGTAAATACGGTATAAAAAAACCGTGACCTACAGCAATGTGAAATTATCATTATTTACCTGGTTTGGCATCTATCAATAACTCATTTTTAAAATCCCATCTACCGGCATCAACAAAAAGACCGTGTATAATAACTCCATCTATTGGTTGCTCGTACAAATTATACACTTCATAAACCTAAAATATATTATATATCAGTATGTAGACGTCTGACGTAGGTACTAATAAATCGAAAATTTGTAGAAAAGGTTAAGAGCCTTCCACAATAATTCGTTGACTGGACATTTCTGGTCATGAGAATTTAATATAAAAAGTTTATAAATCCCTCATTGTACAGTGCACTTAACTTCTATTTATTAATTGGAATTGAATAAATAAAATTGTTGAAACATACGGGATGGCCCATCGTATCGTTATCAAAAAATGTTTCAAATGAAAAAGGGCCACATTTTAAAAACATTTTGTACTATACAGGGTATCTGCAAAACAGTACGTGGTAGATATCAAAATTACATTTTTTAAATGATAATGATAAAAGGAGCAGAGTGAACTCTGACTGTAGGTAAATATAACAAAAAGATGAGCTGGAAGTAAATAGAGAAACATTTATACAACCTTGGTACCTGTAGGACATAATACAAATATCCCCCTAAGTTGGAATCATATGGAAAACTTTTTTATTACTAATTTTAGAAAAAAAAGTTATTCTTCATAAAAAGTTCTGCATTATCTAAAACCTAGAATACAATCATCAAATATCAAAATTTTTAAGTCGTATACGAGGTTTGTCAAAAAATATCAATTCACTAAAGAGTAAAGTACCTTTAAATTTGACAATATCGAAAAATGTTACCAAGAAAATTTGAACATAATTAAAAACTACGATTAAATATGTAATTACATCCATTTAAATTGGAACTTTAGATTATTTTACTTTTTACTAATGTTTCTATTTTGAATGAACAATAATTATCTCTTGTGATTACGAAACACATAATAATATTTTAGGTTTTCCATATTTTTTAACAATCTTGCATTTTAAACGCGGAATAAGTGCATATTCATTCATTTTGCAAGTAATAAAATACATTCAAACACTAAGTTATAAAATTAACATCATATCAATGTTAGAAACAAACAAATTTAATTTTTACTTATACCATTGCTTCGACATATCCAACTTTTTTTAGTAACATTTTTCGATATTTTCATACTTAAAGGTACTTTACTCGTAAAACTCATATTTTTTGACAAACCGTATACGTCTGAAAATTTTGATATTTGATTACTGTATACTAGGTTATAGATAACGCAAAACTTTTTATGAACAATAACTTTTCTTCCCTAAAATTAATGATAAAAACGTTTTCCATATGATTCCAACTTAGAGGGACATACTGTATATTATTCTTCGGATTATATTCTTTTGCATTTGGTCAACATTTGGTTTTGTTAGCGTCACTTCATACCTAACCTATCCAAACTATCCAAACATTTAAGTTGTAAAATAATCATACTATTAGGCATTATCTATTAACTTTTCGAAATTTTCGTATTAACGACTACCAGCTATTTGCTTTTGCCTTGACTCATCAAGTCAAAGCGAGATATGTTGGAACAAAACTATACCTCCTTTTCTTCAGTTATATGAACTTGATATATATCTTCTTGATCTAGTACAGAGTTATGCAGAATAAAATCGTATTTCAATTCATCGATTGGTAAGTTATATTTTCTAGCATGGGTTTGGAGGGTACCGGTAAGAAAACCTTGCGGAAAATAAAAACCAGATATCCAGTACGACGTAGGTGGACCATAACGGACCCAAATCTAAAAGTGGCATTTTTAATTATGTAAAATGTGTTATGTATTTATGTTTAAAATATAATCATCAACCAATATCTTACGCTAATAAAGTCCAGTCTCAAGATTAAATCTCTACTCCAACTTCCCAAACTCTTGAGGGAATTGTAGGCGATTCTGCTCCACATTCCAGGTACCTAAAAAAATAACTTTGATGTCCTTTTTTTTCCAGCGAGTTTAAATTTATGTAACAACATTTTTTATGTACATAATTCAGCACAATTTTACCTGATTGTTCATAAAAGCGGTAAAAACTCGTTCCAAGTCATCTGACATGACAACCAAGCCTTTAATAGCCTTTTGCAATTGCTTCATTGAATTATGAATCAATTTTAATAGTTTGTCGTATCTATCAATTTCTTGTGTCAATACTGTCGTTAATGAAGAAACTCTACCTTTCTTATCTTTCTGAAATATAATTTAAGTACAAATTAAAATTGAAATTTCATCGCTCTGGAAAATAATGAACCAAATGTTAAAATGAATCTCTTCTGTACCACTATTGTGCCCAAGCCCAAGGCGAGGATTATTATCAATAAAGATTACATGGTGTGTAGAGCCATAGATAAAACCATATAAAACACACTTAGAGCTAAGATGTATATATATTTACACCTAACAATATAAAATATAAGTAAGCTGCAAATATTTGTTCGATCTCATATTGCTGCAAGGTGAGTAAAAATGTGTCATTTGGTTAAAAATTTTTGGAAATTAAATAATGGTTACCTTATACATGTGCAAGTTTACATCATCTGTTGGTATTTTCAGTATAACTGAATCTAGAATTCCTTCTGCCAATTCATAAACAATATCATCACTAGACCTACCTTCTGCACCCGCACTTGCTCGTGGTTGACATTCTACTATAGTACGAATGACCGCATTAGTTTCTTTAACCTGTAAGAGTTTTTACAGCAGATAAAACTAAAAACTAGTAGGCAAGTACCTACTCTTCAAGGAGTGTAGATTTGAAAAACCATAATCGATTAAAATCTGAAAAATATCTACCTGATAAGCTATATTTGCATTTTCATGCATACCAAAGATTTCTGGTTCTTCTATAATTGGTAAATTATCAACAAATATTCGATAGTCGTCAATATTTGAATATATTGGACAATAATATGTCCCCGACGAAGAATAAACATAATCAGGTTTGAGAATTTGTGGAGAGAAAAAGATCTTCAAAATGGTTTTCAGACATCTCAGATCCCAGTAGTCCGTTACTCTTCCGCCGTAGGTTATTTCGCCTAAAAACAATAAGTTTAACAAGTAAAGAGTACAAATAATTTTGGGTACCACCGTTTGCTTACTCTTTACTAATGTATATCAAGAGATTAATAGAGTTCATATTAGTAATACCCTTCTTGTGTGCGTCATCAACTGTTAATGTCCTTCTAACACATTACATTTCAAGAAATGGAAAAAAGGCAGGTCTGTGATTAATCCTAATCAAAATATCACAATAATGAATCGTTTACATGTATTACAAACGTTAACCCTTATCTTTGATTTACAAAAATTTGATTACTTGATGATTAGAATACGGCTTCCTTTCGTAGCGGCAATACGCGTTTTCGGAAACTTACTCGGGTTGACACGATCCCTAACCTGCACGTTCGTTTACCTAACCCGAGTTGCCTATCCGTGTTCGAAACTTCCGAGTTGTTGACTGGATGACTGACCCAGGTTCATTTTTCGTAACCCACCTCGAGAGGTAGGTCGGTAGAGACGCTATAGGCACCGCATGCGCATTACTGAAGGGTAATATAACATAACCTAATTGTTTTGGTGGTAACGAAATATATTGCTTTTATCAAACATGAACAAAAGGGGTCTTGCTACATTAACGGCGTTGGCATTTGATTATTTTTTTTGGAAGATGATGACGAAGTTGAAGAAGAGATGTATGTTTTGCTATGACGTTAGCTGTCAGATCAAAAACGAAACCTATTAGTTCGTAAACTACAGTTCCCGGGTAGGTGATCGGAGTGATTCATCACGTGACCTCTTTGGATCGAATTTTAAAGCCTTTTCGAATTTGGCTGAATACGATCCTGATGATTTTATTTATCAAATTTATGGTTAGCTATATGTCAAAATAGCAAATAAAATATACCCAAAACCCGGATATACGTCACAAACGATAACGCACACCAAGAAGGCTATTGAATGTACTGTAACTATTTTTATTTTTACCGGTAAGGTACTCCAAAGCGTCCCAAGGTATGAATCCTTCCGCGCAAAACATCTTTAAAGTATTAAACGCAAAATCTCTGTCGCTGTCGTTAAATTCGTAGATGATATTCCATCCCAGAGGACCGAATTTTTTTCTTTCTTGTACTACTGCATGGAACGTACACAAGCCGAACAGCATTGCCCTCCACTGTTGGTCCAATACTTAAACAAAATATTTATATGTCGAGATAAAAGCCGCCGCCAAACTAATTTTGACTACATACAACAATACCAAATTGGTTTTGGTAGTTCGTTGCTGGTATTTGTCGAAAATTTTTAAATGGGTAGCACCTATATCAATTACAGAATGAGTAAAGGAAGAAGAATGTCAAAAAATCTATTTGGTGTCCTATTTTTAGTTGTTATAGTATTTAGAAAGCATTTGTTATCTCCAGAAATGACTGCTGCTACTAAATACTATATCCACTGGGTACAAACACAAAAATACAAACACATACAACAAACTATTTATGTACCTATATAGGTACTCTGTATGAAACCACTGACGCTGCCTGCGGATAATATAATTTGATCTTTTCCAATATTTGGCCTGTACGGAATTTTATTTTCAATTTCTCGTTGTTAATGCTGCTATTCTAACCAAGTTCAAACTTTGGTCTAAAGATACAATTTTGGAACTTTAGTTATTTACGTCAGGTTATGTTTGTGCGACCGGGGGTCGCGACGCAAAAGAGCTGACCGTTACGTTACGTTGCTTCGTTATGTGCCTTGCTTGCGTGCGTGTGCTCTCTCCTGAGTCTCTCTCGTTTACGCCCGTGTGAAAGGCGAGCATTCTACCACTGAACCACCGATGCTATATTAAAATTCTATGCAAAGCTGGTATTCGCAGTACTGGTGATCTACTTGAATTTGTTCCGATAAATTTTTGCTATTATTTCCATAATTTTTTTTGTGCGATTGATCTTTTTTGTTTATTTACAGCATCGGTTGTCAGGACGGTAGGTTGTGTTTACTGGTTTCTAAGTTTAACACGTCGGTAAGTGATTTACTTACAAAGTAATAAATAGCACAAAAACAATTTCACCAAAATGCAAAATATATTTTAAACTGATCGAGAAGTATAAATGTCACTTTTGACATTTCGTTCATTTCAAATAAATTTAAATTATTTTATTCGGAATTTATTTCAATACGATCGAGCCAAAAATGGTATAAGCATCTCGAACGTTAGGGGTAATTACAACGTTTGCATGTAGATTCCTCTCGTAAAAGTGGACAAAATGATATGAGGATTAAGGGGTCTAGCACATTTACTTTTCGAAATACAGGATGTTGAAATTTTGAAAACATGAATGTTTCAATTCGATAACTTTAAAATGGATGGATACATTTATTTGACATTTGGCAGGTTGTTTTTAAATGTAAAAGGGCATATTTTGATAGAAATAGTAGTTTGTGCAACTAGTGTGGATATGATAAACATATCGCACGAAGACGAAGTTTGAGCACGACTTAATGAACCAGTACCATTATCTAAAAAAAGGTAGAACGTGTCGCGGGACACACAGTATGAACTTAAGTTCCTTTTAAGCAAAAATTATGCAATACATCTGACGTTATAGATAAACAATTTGCATATTCCTCGGTGGTCGAGTAGTAAGCAAACCAGACTCTCACGCGCTATAACCTAACCTCTATCACTTTTTCTTATTAAAATTAGTACATCCCGTTACCTCTGACCTAAATCGTATATTCTTTAGCATAGCTGCAACTCATTCGTTCAATACAAAATGTACCTTACGGTATACCCTCTTAAAATATATTTTGGTACGTCTATGAAATCTACTTAAATGAATGATTTATTACTCCTCGTACTTTCTGTACTGTACTTTCTATTGTTAATTTTATTTTTAAATAATTATTCTGCTTGATATTGATAACGACAACAGGTAGACGTTTGAAATATTGAGCAGAATATTCTTTATTATAGATAATGGTACGGTACCCTTCATGAGGAAGTCCGACTGGCAACATCTACTTATAACAGCATCGTATATTTAAAAAGGGAAACCGTTTACCACAAAAAAATTAGTGGAAACATAAAATTGAATATTGTTAAATTTTCAATTTGAAGTTATATTAGAGTTAATAGAAATTTTTATTTTCTAGATTTTTTCTTAAGTGGGTCGTAGAAAAAATATTGTGTTCGACTCGTGTGGATTGTCCATATCGCACTTGAACGATTGAGCACTCCGCCTTAGTTGCACAAACTACTATTTCTATCAAAATATGCCCTTTTACATTTAAAAACAAGCTGCCAAATGTCAAATCAATTTATCCATCCATTTTAAAGTTATCGAATTAAAACATTCAAGTTTTCAAAATTTCAAAACCCTGTATTTCGAAAAGTAAATGTGCTAGACCCCTTAATCCTCATATCATTTTGTCCAATTTTACGAGAGAAATCTACATGCAAACGTTGTAATTACCCTTAACGTCCGAGATGCTTATACCATTTTTTGAAATAAATTTCGAATAAAATTATTTAAATTTCTGAATGAATGAATGAATAAAATGTCAAAAGTGACATTTATACTTCTCGATCAGTTTAATAGTAGTTTGTACAACAAGTGCGCAAAGCGTCACTTTTCCCACGAGCGCAAAAGTTTGTGGCTCGAGCCGCAAGGCGAGTGCCGCAAATCTAGCGAGTGGGAAAAGTGATTTGCGTACAAGTTGCACACAATATTTTTTCTACAACCACATTTATTAATGAAAGAAATACAGTCATTTATATAGTTATTTAATTTAAACTTTTAATAGAAACAACTTACAATATGAAAATAAATAGAAAAATCAGTTGAATGTATAATTAATTGTAAAATTTGAACAAATTTGTATTAAAACCTCAGGTAAAAAATTTTCGGTTGCAGTTCTAGCCTTTTCAATAATATATGGAAGAGTATTTTCAATGTCCGAATTGGACAACTCAAAAAATAAGTTATTTTGATCTTGGTTCATAATTCCTTAAATTGTTTAATTAATTAATTAAAATTGATAATGAAATAAATAGTTTACTTAGGTACTTTTGGTTTTAATTTAAAAATTGTACACAAATAAGAAATACACTAATAGGTTGAATTGTCAAAATAAGTTGACAGGTCATAGGTAGCTTTGTTTGACATTTCGGTGCGGAAAAGTGCCATAGCGTGTACTTTTCGCATTACTTTTCCAACGGCTATCAAAAGAATTAGGAAAGGCCTGCTTTGCGCATAAAAATTTGTGTAGAAAAGCGTGTTTTGCATAGTGGTTGTAGGAAAAATATATTTTGCATTTTGGTGAAATTGTTTTCATGCTATTTATTACTTTTCGACGTCTGAACGCTAAGTAAATCACTTACCGATGTGTTAAACTTAGAAACCAGTAAACACAACCTACTGTCCTGACAACCGATGCTGTAAATAAACAAAAAAGATCAATCGCGCAAAAAAAATTATGGAAATAATAGTAAAACTTTAGTCGTTTTACAATCCCAAAATTTTGAACCAGGAAAATTTGATTACTACAATAATCGCCCGTAGCTGATGTCAACATTCCAAATCGAGTTAATTATAATATTGGATTAACTTACCATTGTCTTCAAAGAAGGATCTATCCATTTCAGAGAAAGCTCTCTTAATATTAGCTCTTAAACCTTTAGGCGGCTCGTTTGTAACTTTTACGGAATTTTGTAAAACAGACACTGGAAACGAATTAGAAGGCATTGAACTCATGTACAATCTGAACTGCTTATGAACCTTATTGGTATTCCTAGCAATGGCCAGAACGATTCTTTCCATTGATAACATCCACGACGTGGCCAAATGACAATTCTAAAAAATAAATTCAGCAAAATATTTGGTAAGTAAACAGAAGTAAGAGTTATTATTATTTTTTTTGGGGTGTCATGGTTTCCACCACCATAATATTATTCATCATTGGTTATTGAAGCTAAAGGCTACAAAACAAATTTGACTAAATATTTATTCAAATAAAAAAATTACGATGGGCGCTCGTCAAACTCAACCCAGTCAATTTGTCCTCTCTCAATGTAGCCAGGTCTTTAACCTTCGAAGGGTACTGTGGAAGATCGTTTAACAGTAGCTGCAGTAGCATGCAGGAGTGCATGCCTTGTTGTAGGGAAAAAATATTGGCTTCCTCCAAAAGTGCAGACACTACAATATCCTTTAATTTGTCTCCTGCTAAATCTTTCTTTTTCCACAGATTATACCACTTATCTAATTCTGCAGAGATGTCACCCAACTCTATGAAAGAATTGGCATTTTCTTCTAAATGTTTTAAAGTAATTTTTAGCATGTATTAAGGGTGAAGATTGGATAGGGCAAAAGCGGGTGTATATTGTGTGAGCAGAATCTAACATTCAACAATGTCTTTTCTCACCATAACTCCTCTAGAGCCCGCTAGAGATCTCTCCATCTCTTGAATTCCACTAACTGGCAGACATAGATTCCTCTACCAGTCGCTAGGTGGCTCTAGATCAGTGTAAAGCGTTTAGAGATGTACGATAATAGTTTTTAATAGTGTGAGTATATTTTTATTATTAAAATAGTTATTTCAAGAATTGTAATAAATTCTCATGCCACTCGCTGGGTACGCCCATGATCTGAGAAATTTATCAAATTTATTAGTTACTTGTAAAAACACCCAGTCTCCTGTTTCGATGGCATCTTGAATGAGTTTTTCAGCAACAGGACCTTGTCCTTGACCCAAGGAAATCGATTTAACTCTGTTACCATACTCCATTTCAGCTGCAAATCTTTGGAAAGCTCCAAATGGATCAGAACCTGTGCTCAGGATAAATATAAGTGGTACACCGTTGTTAGTGTCTTGATATCTAAAATAATTTTTTACAATTAAAGTGAAAAATGTTAAATTTGCAAACAATAAATGCTTACAAAACAGGAAGCGATGCTTGGGGACTTTCGATGAATATTTTTCCTAATTTAATTTTTACGAATTCCGTTATAGCGAATATTAACTTTTCTTCAGCTACGGATTTTATAAGCATCAATTTGTCAAAATCGTCAAGACGTTCATTCCAATCCACTTGGCTGTGGTTTGAATGATTTGCTACTAATTTGATATCCTAAACGAAACAAAAACATTTCCAAATTACATTCAAAGCAAAAGATCTCACTTGATATAACTACATTTTTGAAAGAATAATTTATTTAAATGTTCCAGAAAGTTACTTAATTACAGTTTCCTGTAACAATTGTCATATTTAAGTAAAGCGTGCTATCAATACATGTCAAGATAATAGTATTATCACAGATTATAAAGAGAACAGATACGAAAGCTTGACAGAAAACAGTAAAAAGAGAGAGAGATGGGTGGACATACCCATTTAAATGCCCATCGTCTTATGTCGACTCCGTTCGGGCTGCTTCGCGAAATTTATCAAAAGGGTTGTCGTTTTGCATAATATTTCCCTCAATTTACGATCATAGGTCAAATATTTTATAAACATTTTTTTAAGTGTGATAGTTAAATATAGATACAAATATTCGATAATTACTTGTTTTAAATCAATTTTATTAACATTAAAAGAATTATACAATTAAAAAGATTATAATGTAAAAAAATCACACCATAAATATATACCTTTTTCACAAACCACACCCTTGGCAACCATGCACATTAACGGGGACGGCTAACCTAACCTAACATAATCAAAACGTCAAAACATGCTTAAAATCACTTGCACAAAACAGTCTAACCTATAGAAGTGAAAGTTTATAGGATTACCTTGAATACAAAAATGAGGTTTCAAACCCATCCACCTGAAGCGCTAGTTGCAATTGAGTTGTCGAAACAGGCCTGGCAGCTAAGGCCTCTAGCACGAAAAGAAGAAAAGATTTTAAAATTCATCAAAGCTGACATAGTTGTTGTCACCATTGTCTTTTATAGATTCTCTTTTGCCATTTGCTGCTGTTATTTGTGTTTTAATTAGGTACTGTAAGTTTTATCAAGTCTGATAGTTCATAATATTTATAATGGTTGGTGTGAAGTGTTGCGTTCCTGGGTGTACAGACATTACATCAAAACGACATCGGTTTCCCAAACATGATCCTTTGTTGTTGAATGAATGGGTTGACTTATTCGCAATCCAAAACTAAAGGAATTAAGCGCTGAACAGATTTATAAATCCTACAAAGTTTGCAACAGATATTTTGAAACACAATAGGTATATTGTTATTGGGACAAAAAGGGGCCTCACTCGCAAAACTGTTCCTACAATCCTTTCAGGATTTATCAAAAAGTGATGGGAAATACGTAATATTATCACTCTTAGACATTATTTAGCGCGTGGTAAAATGTAAATTGCATTTAGGAATTCAGGAAATGGTTAGTGAAATCGGGCATCAGTCGTTCAAAAAACAAACTTCCATTAAAAAAAAGCGCTATGAAATAGTTCTGAACCCATCCACTGCGATCGCTGAAATTCTTCTTCCCTTAGTCTGGTTTTCGGCCTCTGCTGCCTTGCCTATTTCGACAACTCAATTACAACTAGCGCTTCAGGTGGATGGGTTTGACACCTCATTTTTTCATTCTCTATAGGTTAGACTGTTTTGTGATCACTTGTAATCTGTTGTCAAAATTCATAACGCAATTTTTGTTTGCTTTATTGTTTGAAGGTGTTCAATCGGCGATATTAATTGTGTTATTTGACTAATCGATTGTGCGTTGTGGTAATATTAACTAAAAATATAATGGTATAGATTATTATTCTTATAAAATGGATAAACATCACGGCGGAGTGTATTGTTCATACAGAGACTGTCCAAATAAATTTTATTCGGAAATAAAAATAAAGCTCTTTCGATTTCCAAGGGATGGGAGTATTTAATTTAATATCCCGGCCTATGATGAAAGAAATTTTTTGATATATTTTGGTGCTACAAATTATAAGCAAAATTCTCAAATAGGTGTACCTATATTGTATTCCCTTTGATAATAAATAAATTAAGAATTATTTAAACTTTAAAATTTGGTTGATTTTTGTGTTATCTAAAAATGTATTTATTAATTAATCTCCCAAGAGTAATGACTATTTATAACAAATCATAGGAATGTACATATAAGTATTAAATAAATACATTAATATACAGGGTGGGGCAAACTTCTGACATCGGATGATTACATCGTTGTGGTGATAGATAGAACTTTATAGTTTTGTGTGAGCTAATACAGTTACTGAGGGCACATTTTGAAAATACTTTCGATTCTACAGGGTGTTCCAAAACCAC
>CAJUYI010000279.1:70263-84645 GCA_910591695.1 Galerucella pusilla | reverse complement strand
GTGTAATCAGTTCCAAAATGGTGTGGGAATGCCTAGAAAAACTCAATAAACTAGGCGAGAACAATATGGTCACCTTACTATGGATTCCAGGACACACTGGAATAGAAGGAAATGAAGTAGCAGATGAACTTGCAAAGAGGGGGACTGAAATACCCTTCTGGGGGCCTGAACCCTTTTGCGGAATCAGCCCCAAGGTAATATTGGGAGAATTAAGGAAAGCCGAGATAAAGAGAAGATCTGACCATTGGAAAGATCTAGTAGGGCTTATACAATCAAAGACTCTTCTGGGTGACTACAACCTGTTGAGATCAAAATAATGCATAAGTCAAAGTAAAACTGCGCTAACAGTTTTAACAGGGATCCTAACGGGACATTGTCGCCTGAATGGGCACCTGAAAAAGCTCTAAATAGTGGAGGAAGAAGAATGCAGATTTTGTGGAATGGAAGAAAAAACTTTCATCCACATACTTTCCAACTGCACAGCACTTCAGAATCCTAGAGCACAGCACCTAGGAGATTACTGGATAGAAGAGGAACATTTGCCTAAGTTGAAGCCCGCAGACATCCTGAAATTCCTCCGGGAAATAAGACTAAAGGAACTACTAGTTTCTGAAACTCTCCTCAGAAACTGAGTAGAAGTAAGGGGGCACAATAGATCTTTTAGGTCTCAGTGAATGTCAACCCAAATACATACATACATACATCCTATTAGCATTGTTAAGAATGTGGCTAATATTTAGCAGAAGGTCATAATTAAATTTCACATTTGGATTTCGCGACATTATTAGAGCAACCAAAAAAGATGTGACTCAGATCACAAATGTTCGTTACAACTACAGGATGATGATCTAATAATACCTAGTTTTGTAAGGTGTGCTCCAAATCTTCCGTGATTGGTTTTTTAAGTCTAAATATAGTTGTTGAATAGAATTTGGGTGTTGTATAATTGAATATATATTCGGGAGGAAGAGGTAATGTAGGATTCATTTGAAAGTACTGCCTTCGCTATCAGGTCGGCCCTGGGACTGCTTGGGACGACTGGAAACGATTCCAAAACGGTTCATAGATGACAAGTAGCCTTGAAGCAGTAGAACGAACGAAAGTTTCTCCGTATTAAAGGATTGAAAAAAAAAGGTGAAGTTTTTAATATAAGTAATTTAGGTAAATTGAAAAATGCACAGGGTATTTTGAATTTAAAAATAGGGAATGATAATGATTTCAAAAATGCTTCATTATTAAAAGGATAATACTATACAGGGTGTCCCACGACGAGTGAAAACTATCTGTATATGGCAAAATACTCATAGTAAAATCACGAAAATTTCTAAGTTTGGGTTTTCGGATACGATCTTTTCAACTAAAATATTTTCAAAGATGGCCGACTTCCGTTTCTACCGGAAGTTGACTGTAACTTTGTTATTTTAAATGGAACACCCTGTATATTAATACGTTTTTGAAAGAGAGGACCCTTGAAGATATGAAAATGGTTTCTCTTCGGTTGCCTTAAGCAAGGTCAAACGTATTCGAATCTATGTTGAAAAATTTTTCATTTTATACAGGGTGTGTATAAAAAGTGTTCAAAGTTTAACTTCATAAATATCAAATTTCTTCATTTTTTTCTATTTTAATGCATTCAGGGGAAAAAAATAAGGCAAGTTCATGTTCATCAATATGCGTTGCCGTAAGAGATCTTGGAGTAAGCAAATCGTCGATTCACCGTATTTTACGAAAACATAAAATGCATCCCTATTCGTACAATTTGTGTCAAAATTCAAAACCAACCGATTTTACTAAACGAATAGACTTTGCTGAGTTTTTACTAACAAAATGCCAGGAAGACGACGATTTTTTAAAAAACATAATTTGGTGCGACGAATCGAAATTCACGAAAAATGGATTATTTAATAGACACAATTCCCATTATTGGAGTCAAGATAATCTTCATTTAACCAAGGAACGTGCTTTTCAAGATCGGTGGCAATTCAATGTCTTTTGTGCTATTAGAAATAATCAAATAATAGCACTTCATTTTTACGATGGGAATTTGAATGGTTAGGAAACACAATCAATTAATTTATTCCTAATTAATTATGTAAAAAACACTTTTTTTGTATTTTTAGGTGAAAGATATCTTGATATTTTAAGAAACTTGAAACAAAATTATTTAGACCGCTTGCCACCAGACGAATTAAGCAAACTTTTTTTATTCATGACAGTGCTCCTGCTCACAGTTCAATTGTCATAAATACATTTTTAGAAGAGCAATTTGAAGACAGGTGGTTAGCAAATAATGGTCCTTTTCGGTGGCCCCCTCGTTCTCCCGACATGACGCCTTTAGATTTTTTTATATGGGGTCACATAAAACAAGAGGTTTACTCACAAGCCTTAACATCTAAAGAAGATTGTGAGCTAAGAGTTCGAAATTCCTTCAATTCTCTTTCTGAGATGATGATCAGCCGTGCGACGAATGAAGGCATACTGAGAAGGGTTGAAAAATGCATTGAAGTTCAAGGTAGCAATTTTGAACATTTACTTTGAAACATAAGACTATTTTTCTTTGACTTTTAATTTTCCATAACATTTGGTAGCATATCTTATTATTGTCACAAATGGTTTAATTCGATTAACTTTTGCTTAAAATTAACCGAATAGCTTCAAATTGTTAAGTATTCTTTTAACAATGTGCGATTTCGATCGCGGTCAATCTGGATATCTTACTGCAAATAAAGCACATGTTCTTGTAACAACTTTGTCATATTTACCATGTATTAAAAGTAAATTCACATGAAATTTTTTATTTCTTAGTGCTTGTATCAAAATTTAGACCACTCCTGCATCTCTAAAAATTTACAGAAAACATTTAATATCTGGATAGCGGTAAGGTTTAGGTATAGGAAAGTATACATTAACTTGCCTTATTTTTTTCTCCTGAATGCATTAAAATAGAAAAAACAGGGTGGTTCTATTAAAAAAAATGAAGAAATTTGATATTTATGAAGTTAAACTTTGAACACTTTTTATACACACCCTGTATAAAATGAAAAATTTTTCAACATAGATTCGAATACGTTTGACCTTGCTTAAGGCAACCGAAGAGAAACCATTTTCATATCTTCAAGGGTCCTCTCGTAAAAAAATTATTTATAAGGGTCTTCAACGGTCAAATTTTCTACAAAAAAATGAATAACTCAAAAAGTGTGCATTTTTCGAAAAAAGTTTTCAGGCAAAAGTATACTAAAATATTACGTAGATTTCAAAAATGTTTTAATATACAGGGTGTTCCATTTAAAATAACAAAGTTACAGTCGACTTCCGGTAGAAACGGAAGTCGGCCATCTTTGAAAATATTTTAGTTGAAAAGATAGTATCCGAAAACCCAAACGTAGAAAGTTTCGTGATTTTACTATGAGTATTTTGCCATATACAGATAGTTTTCACTCGTCGTGGGACACCCTGTATATGATTAATAACTATGCTTGTTCGAGTTTTATATTGCAAATTGAAATAGCGAGAACAAATTATTATAAATCCAAAACCAAAAATGTATATAACCACAACGGAACAAAGACCATAGAGAAATAAATAGGTATATTAATTCTCTATGACACAGACGCTCTGCTTAACTATTATTAGTGGTTTTAGACAATATTATTCTTCTTCTTTTCTTGTTTTGGACCCATTTTTATATGTGGCCATTGTTACAAATACTATTGCTAACATCGTCAAAATTTCCTCTACTGGTAGTCCCGATTGAGGCTGAATCACACCCTTCAAGATGGAGAGCTATACCGGGAAGGGAGAATCGCCGATATTTTGATCACTTTTACGAAGCCGAAGAATCGGCAACCAGTTGGAACAAAACCTATAGAATCGATTTTACCTTTGGTTCCAACAGGACCTCTCAACAAAAAATTCCATTGTAAATCTGATATTAATCCATTTTGTTGTAGCACAGCAATGCACAACATGAAACTGTAAACAAGTTTATGTCTTTCGAACAGACCTCGTGATATGATTGTATACACTGCTATAGTTATCTCCCTCAATAAAATCGCCAATCTCTGTTCTAATATTTCATGCTTTTCACTTACTTCAATTACATTATTAAAAACCTGAAAAAGTAAATAATTTCCAAGACGTTTCACTCCAAGTATGCTCAATACCGAATCATTTTTTAAAAATTTGTCAAATGAACAAAAAAAAGTTCAAATAATGTATTATAAATATATGATGATTTTATTTTTATCCGTTGCAAAAAGTAAGGTTTGGAATTTAGTAAATTTTCTCAAATTCAAAATGCATTTGCATTTGAAACCATTTTGTTGGGGAAACTTAACTACATCTGACAACAGTGGTATCGATGTATCGCCGATTATGCTTATTAGTCCAGTAACAACACCGGAAAATATAGAAAGCTCCTGAAAAGTCGCTGAAGACTTCACTTTGGGCTCAATTCGTAGGAGGTCACGGCAGGTGTTTTTAAACGAGGAAAAACTTAACGCGATTGAGTTTGTGGAAGGGGGGGGGGAATGGCCCCTTAAACCATGGAAAACGGGTTTCTCGCTAATATCTGGCTAAATATGTGAATTAGAGAATTTTTCTTCAAATAAAAAATAAAGATCGTCTCATTTTATACAAAAATGGTCCCCATCATTTTTTCGAGAATTCAGTAGTTAATGAGACCTAAAGTTCTCATTTCAGCTGCTTCTCTGCCTGTAGGAATTCTGCTTGTAAGCGGGCGGATAAATTGTTCCATAACTCGGCAAAAAATTGACATTTCTCGATGATTCAGAGCTCATTGCAATGGGAAGACCCGTAGCTATAATTCCATGTGACTTGCAGCTCGTTTGTACAGGACAAAATTATTTAAAAAAGCGGTCAAAGTTTTTTTCCACAAGATTTTGAGACTACTTCATTAATTTGTTCATATATTTTTAAAAAATAGTCTTTTATCCTAATTTTTTTTATAATCTTTCTTGCATTTTGATAATAAACTGATTTGATTATTTATTCAAGAAAAAATTTTTACCAGTGTGATCAATTTCCCTGATTTCTGGAAAATGATTGGATTTTATTAAAAATTACATTACATTCGAAAACTAGACACTCCAAACATTAAAATGATGTGCATTGAATAACCACAATCATGTTTTTTATTTTTTATTTCGACGTTTCGGTAGCGTTCCAAAAAAAAAATTCAAAATATTATTGATTGTCTAGTTGTCATATTTTTTCGTTGTGTCAGATAGGGACCAAAAATTATTTTATTAATTTTATTACTAGTTAATCTTGACAACGGTATAGCTGGAACGCTACCGAAACGTCGAAATAAAAAATAAAAAACATTATTGTGGTTTGATTCCCAAAAGAATAAGAGAAAAAAGAATAAGTAATGCCACAAGGAACTTACAGAAGATATGGGATGATAAGTTTTTAAATCGCGCTTGTACCACAGATTGTACAGAACTCAGAAAACGGCTGAAAAATGTAAATAAACAAATCAATTTTTTATCAAAACACAAGAAAGCTATTAATAAAATAATTCTGAGATCATTCAAGACATCCTTAGGTTCCATTATATAAAAATTAGGATAAAAGACTATTTAAAAAAAAATTAACAAATTAATGAAATAGTCTCAAAATATTGTGGAAAAAAACTTTGACACCTTTTTAAAATATTTTTGTCAAGTACGAACGAGCTGCAAGTCACATGGAATGATAGCTACGGGTCTTACTATTGCAATGACCTTTGAATCATCGGGGAATGTCAATTTTTTGCCGAGCTACGGAACAATTCGTCCAACCGCTTGTTAATGTATAGACAGACAGAGCAGCAGCTGAAATGAGGAGACTTTTAGGTCTCATCATCTCGAAAACTATCGAAAAAAATGATAGGGACCATTTTTGTAGATAATTAGACGATCTTTATTTTTTATCTGAAGAAAAATTCTTTTTTGCGCGATCTATCTCTTTTGTTTATTTACAGCATCGGTTGTCAGGTCGGTAGGTTGTGTTTACTGGTTTCTAAGTCTAACACGTCGGTAAGTGATTTACTTACCGTTCAGAGGTCGGTAAGTAAATTACTTACCGACGTCTTAGCCCTACATATATTTAAGTGGTGCTAAATAATATATTACTTCATTCATTACACAAAAGGAACAAACAAAAATTAGAAGATTTGTATTTTTTTAATGAACAGAATTGAACAGAACAATATAAAAAGTAATAAATGGCATAAAAGCTATTTCACCAAAATGCTAGTTATATTTTAAACTGATCGAGAAGTATAAATGTCACTTTTGACATTTCGTTCATTCCGAAGAAATTTAAATTATTTTATTCGAAGCTTATTTCAATACGATCGCGCAAAAAATGGTATAAGCATTTCCAACGTTAAGGGTAATACCGGTCTCCAGCAAAATTGGGGGCTGAGCGTAGCCAACCTAACCAAACATTGCTGTCGACCGGTCAACAACCTTTACCGTTCTTGATACTTAATATACCTACTATAATTCGCATATTTAGCCAGATATTAGTCAGAAACCCGTTTTCCAGGGCTTAGGGGGCCATTTTCTCCCCCTTCCGTAAACTTAATCGCGTTAAGTTTTTCCTCGTTTAAAAACACCTGCCGGGACCTACGAGTTGAGCCCAAAGTGAAGTCTTCAGGGTCTTTTCACAAGCTTTGTCTCTTCATTAACTGGACTATATTTCCACAGCGACGCCACAGGAACGCAGCAAAAATTAGTGGAGTTGTGGAATTCTACGTTATCAAACTTTACCCAAAAATGAATCAGCGGAGTGAGTCCGCAAGTGGACACGATTTGGTTGAAATGAATCCATTCTTGGACTCGGATCGCTCACCTCTACGTGCTCTACTTACGGTACGAGGACGCTGGGGCTCCGCCGCAAATGACGTCCCAAAATCCCCGCTAATAATAATGTGTGCAGTAACTGATTGAAATTCTAGTATATAGTGGTAGCAATAATAAAATAAAAGTGAAAAGCTCAAAACTGATACTTGCTTGATTAAAATATTTCAAAGAATATTGGTACATCGGATCTATATCAGCCAATTCGGCAACAACAAAATACAAAACTGATCCTCTAATAGCTACTAAACGATATTTTTCTCTAGCTATAGATATTTTTTCTTCGGTAGCTTCTGTTTCGATTAAGCGAGCTTCTATAATAGCGGACGTTTCCTAATAATAAAATACATTAAAAATTTATAAGTTTTTATTTGGAAATGGATTATTATACCTTACTCTCGTTTAAAGTTTCTATTAGTTCCTCGTCATCTAAAATATTACCTTCGGAATGATATAACAGATACAGAATCTTGTCTTCGATACTTTTCAATTGAGCTTTATCGGCATTAATTCTAACAATCAATTCGGTTCTTTGTTTTTCCAAGTCTGGTCGCTCTAGTCTAACAACATCTCTATAAAAATCAACAGAAGAATTGACGTCTCCATAAAATATTTCTTAATTTGCATGTAAAAAGTATCTTAAAATCATAAGGCTATAAATATTTTAAAACACTGAATTTTGCTTACGCTAATAACTGATCTTCTAAACCAGACAGAGTGACTGTAAAGTTGACAATTGTAACTTGAATACAAATTTCCGGTAGATAATGGGGATTCGCCAATTTTGTCGTGATATAAAATCGGAAGTTTTCGCTATATTCAACATCACTTTCTCCTAAACGAATTAAAGTTCGACCCCCCTAAAACAATAAAATATACCAGCTGAAACGTTTAAAAATAAATGGAGAAACACTGAGTCAAGCTTTCTCTTGAAAGTAACACCATGCATTGTCTAAAGAAGGTACATTTACATTCAATTACGCGCGTGCTTAATCTCTTGCTTAATAGGGCATGTCCACGACAGATGACATTGACAATACAGGTGGTAAAACAATAAACAATAGATATGATGAAAATTTATCAAACAACAAACAACTATTAAACTATATGATATATTATTAAATATGCAAGCTCAACAAATAAAATAACTAAATAAAATACACTGAAGCAAAACCAACTAAAATCAAACACGATCTATCATTATAAATCAGCATAACCTCACTATTAAGTACCACGTGTTCTGAACGCTTTGTTTATTGTTTTACCACCAGACTAGTTTGTGACGTCACGTGGAATTGCCCTATTGACATTTCACATAATGATCATTTACATTGATTCTAAATTTTTTGGTTATGTTATTTGTCTTGTCGTAGTTTATCGTGAGCTGGATACCTATAAAAATAAAAATAATGGACGAGAATAAGATTAAAAGTTTTGCTCTCTAGCATATCGTAATAACATTACATAAAAACGAGACATTTATTTAGCAATACTTAGCATACTATTAGCAATATGTGATGAAAAATATAATTTTATCTTTGTTGATATTGGGACTTATTGAGCACAGAGTGATGGTGGCATATTAAAAAATTCCACAATTGGAAAAACCTTTCAGCAGGCACATTAAATATACCAACAAGTAAACTTCTTCCCCATACTGCAGATGAAGTGCCAACATTTTTTATTGGTGATGAAGCTTTTCCTCTTCAAAGAAATGATCATAAAATTTTCTTCCTTAAAATTTTAAATGAAATTGTCTTTCTGCTTACATTTGTCAAGCAGAAGAACAAGCCCGCTCAAGCTTAAGCAAAAGTAAAATTTTCAATGTAAATGAATACATGGAGACGTCATATGTCAAGCGAGCAAATTTCAAACTTAAGCACGCGCGTAACTGAATGTAAATGTACCTTAAAAAATTTCTCCATGTATCCATTTACATTGAAAATTTTACTGTTGCTTAAGCTTGAGCGGGATTGTTCTTCTGCTTGACAAATGCAAGCAGAAAGACAATTCCATTCAAAATTTTAAGGTTATGTTATGATTGTTAAGAAAATTTTATGGTCATTTTTGTCTCATTAAATTTCTTTGAAGAGGAAAACCTTCATCACCAATAAAAAATGTTGGCACTTCATCTGCAGTATGAGGAAGGAGTTTACTTGTTGGTATATTTAATGTCCCTGCTGAAAGGTTTTTTCCAAATGTAGAATTTTTTAATATGCCACCATCACAGTGCTCAATAAGACCCAATATCAACAAAGATAACATTATATTTTGCATCACATATTGCACATAGTATGCTAAATATTGCTAAATAAATGTCTCGTACTCAAAACCTTCTTTTTGCGAATTTGTCTTTCTCACACAATTTTTGGGAGGTTTTTTATGTAACGTTATTACGATAGATGCTAGAGAGTATAATACAAAACTTTTATCTTATTCTCGTCCATTATTTTTATTTTTTTAGGTATCCAACTTAAGAAAAACTACGGCAAGACAAATTACATAACCAAAAAATGTAGAACCAATGTAAATGATCATTATGTGAAATGTCAATTAAGCAAGAGATTAAGCCCAGCGCGTAATTGAATGTAAATGTACCTTTAGACTCTATAAAGCCTGGTTCTGACGGTGCAATTTTGTCTCTGCAACTCGATCGCGGCGACAAAATTGCATGCAGTTTAGGTGTTCTCACCCTACAACTTATCAATGCAATCGAGTTGCACTAAAATAGAACTGGTTCTAATTTTATGCCATACCTTGCAGCAACTTGGTAACTTTTTTAGTGACCTTTTTTAAGCAAACCTAAAACTTCTGTTGGTATAAGTAGATGAAATGTCAGTTACTCTTTGTATCTGTGCTTTGTATGTTATTTATTTCTCCATGTTTTGTGATTAGATTCTTTATTCTCCTAAGAAACTGTTGCTTTTGTGGATTGTGTATGAAGAATTAAAATTAAATAAATAAGAATGAGTCAGGATTGGGAAAAACTTAATAGCAGTTTATGAAACGCAGGTAAATCTGTATAAAACAAATCACATCAATTACAAATTAAAAAACAAAACATTGGAGTCCATAAATGAGATTAAAAAAGCTTTGTTTGAAAATGGTTATGATGTTCCCCTTGAGAAAATTAATAAAAAAATTCACCATATAAGAACTCAATTTATGACTATTTTGAATATTGGCAACAATATAGTATTTCCCTAAGAAATTGCTGCAATAGTATGAACATGATGTGAACGCTCATGCAACTTTGATAGGAGACGAGTTGCGGCGAGAAGTTGTTGCAATTAAGTTGCCTTGATGAATTGCCCCGTCAGAACCGGGCTTAATATATAATGACAGTTGCCCTAGGGAAAAACAATTATTTGGATACATGTTTTTTGATTTTGTTGTTTTTAATTGATTTAATGATCCTTTTTATTATAAACAGTCTGATATAGCTTATCAAATACCTAAGCATTTTGAAAAAGAAGAAATGATGTATATAAAATGTAGATTTGTTTGAAGCCCCCGATGATATTCATTTAATAATGAAGGTTGTGAGGATAATGGGAATTGCTGGGAATTTTTAATCCTCGTTTCTTCGTGCGATATTCAAATGGAAAGAGCTTAAACCAGCCTGTCGAGAAAAACTCGATGTCTTGAATTCCAAGTAAAATTGCTGAATTTCTGAACTATGAGAACTTTAGGACACTCTACTGGAAGAACGTCGACCGCTTTATTAATGTCAAAGCTCTCAACTGGAATGGCGGATGAAATCGCTGACCGTTTCGGGCTGTAGGTATAGTAGACGTAATATTTTTAATGCAGCTATCTAATCCTATATCCCCTTTAAGCTATATTTCGGACTATGACGGTATCGAGTTACCCACAGTCAACGAACATTAACAAAACGTTATGCCTATCTCGCTCGAATATCGGATGCTACTGTGTATAGAGCACCGTAAGTCTCCTACGCGCGATATGCATAAACAGGTTGTCCGTCGTAGGGATATGTAAAGAAATATACCAGTTGTCTTTTTGAGTGAGCGAATAAAATAAAAATTAAATAAACATTTACGTACTTAGTGTTTTGTGTTTGGTTCTGCAAACAGAATGATGGAAAGGTAACATACGTGGAAAAATGTATAAACAATACTATATGCACTTTATAAATGGCTGGAAAATTACTATTACCTCTGCTCTGTCTTTATGGGAAACCTTAAAATGCTGGAATTATTTTATTTTCTCTAAAATATTTTAATGAGGTTGAAGGTGCCAATTGTATTAAAGATATTAATACAGTTTTGCTCCTAATATGCTAGAAGAATATAAAAATATCGATGTATCTATATTGACTAATAATAGCTCTTTAACAGCTTTCACATGCGACTATAGAAATCTTTCAAGTACGGATGGCAATGCTATAGTTCATATTTCTGGCTATCTATTAAGGGAATGTTTTACTGAATATACCTAGTAACCATCAAATTACTTGATTTCAAGTCATGTGTCAAATTTCATCCAATCACCGCTGTATTACAGCGATAATACCCTACATGTGGTGTTTTCAGTTTGTTGTTTATTTTGTATTAAAAATTAATTAAACGTCAAACTGACAACTGGATTAAAAATGTCGCGAAGATTTGGTATTGCATCTAACGATTCACAATAGACCTTTTAGGTCTCAGTGAATGTCACCCCAAAAATCACACATACAACGATTCAATTAATTTACCAATTGTACTTTTCACAACTGTAGTTTTGAATCAAAATGAATAATATTTGTTTGATTATAACTAATAAATTATATTAAACGTCATCAGATTGACAATCAATTTTTTGATATCTATAAAGTAAAAAATTATCTTATCGAATACTCCTCGGGTCTTGATAAATACTCAAAATTTTGCTTCAAGCGTGTTGCTCAAAGATAAAATAGCCCTCGGCCTGCGACCTTGGGCTATTATCAAGCAACACGCTTTCAGCATTCTCTATGACAAAATTATCTCGGTATTATCAAGACCCTAGGGGTATTACTACTGAAAATACATTACCAAAGGAAGCGGCTGTATTTTTAGAGCATAAAGCATATTCGACTTCTAAAAACTATGGAGGTCAGAATGTAGGTACCTCCTAGTAATGTTGTAGAATATGTTAATCAACTAGAAATAATCTTTGTTGAAAATTGTAATAAACTTAGTTGTTACGAGAACGTTGGAGCGTTCGAGAACCGTTGACTGTTTCGGACTGTAGTTACGTAAAATTGAGAGTTTTTGGATGAAATAACGTTGAATTTTGTGTTTTCCTATCGTTTAAGACTGTTTTATTCAGCGTTCTTTCGCGTGTTGGTCTGTATTTGTTCGAAATAGAATGGAAAATGGTCCAATTGCAGGCTAACTTCCGTTTTTAAGTATATTCAAGTGAATTTGTGCAATATTTAGTCTTCTTGTGCACACAATGCTTTTTAGGTGGATTTAAGGATCTCCGACTTTTTTCGAAAATAGTGTCAACAATAAAAAGGAAGCTGCGAATAAAATTGTATACAATATAACGAGGCCAGAAGTCTCCTGGAGTAGTTTGCAAGAGTAACAGAAAACTTGGTTAGAGATGGAGAAATTATGGAGTCAGAACATTTTATACAAATTGAGAAAAAACGAGAAAACATTTATCCAAATTTTATAAATAATGTTCATAATTGTAAAAATTGTATTACCTACTATTTATATTAATATAAATAAATAAGATACACGTTTTATATAGCACAAATTATTACTACCCAAGGGTAACAACTTACAACCTATCTTCAACTTCAAGGGCAATCGATAAATTTTTGGTAATTGTTATTTACGTCCTTCAAAACATTATCGAAATGCATTGTTTAATATAGGGTAGAGAAAAAATATGATATTAACCTTAAACACGTTGATGAAATTTCTTATTTTAAAGAAAATATCAGTATGGAAATATTTGTCACCTGTACAAAAGTCTGTTTCAACAAAATAGGACCTAGGGTGGGATCCAAAGTTTCTCCGACTTCTTCCAGCAGTACTGGCATCCCTATAGTAACCGCCGTCTCCAATATCCTCATAAAATTAGAATCTGTCAGTTTGATAATCTTAAGACTTTTCTCTGCTTCCATTTGTCGGATCCACCTGTTAGCCTGTTCTTGTGGATCTATCATCAGTGGCCACCGTCCAGCTTGAGTGACAAGAATGGCGTTCTCCGTAGAGACGCTGTCTCTTGGTAATCCACAGGAGTTCCATACGCGAATGTCATATGGATCGGCTAATACTACTATTAAGCTGAAATCAACAACATATTGACCGTTCTTAAAAAGTTAATCAAAGGAAACACTAACAATGAAGTTTTTCTTTATATCTGTTTCTAATGAAAAAATTCGGAATATTAGTATATTACGTAACGTGTGTGGTAAGGAGCATTTTACGCACGAATGGAAAAGTTACGCACGATGCCGCGTAGCGGCGAGTGCGTAATTCCGTGAGTGCGTAAAATGCTTTACAACACGAGTTACGTACTATACTTTACCTACGACCTACTTGTACTTGTATTTTTCATAAGAAGCATAAGAAATATCAGTTACATAATTAGAGGTGCTTGGTAAACTCCATCTCTATTACTCTATTACCAATGAAAGAAGCACAGTAAAGAACTAACGTTTAATCATTATTATTATATTGTTGATAATCGAAAGTCCATTTTTCAATTATAATCAATACATATACATAGCCCTTTGTGCTTTTCACAGTTAAACGTGGCCATATCTAATGTTTTCAAATAGTAAATTTTGAATAAAATGGAGACGCCTATTGACAGTTGCTAAGATGTTGCTAGGGAAGCCGTGCGATTTACTTTACAGCTGTGCGTTTTTTTTACAGTGCGTAATAGCTGTCATTACATTGATACCGACTGTGTGTTATTGACTGATTACAGGGGGGGTCGTAGGTAAAATAATAAACTACATCATTTGTTCAGTTTTTTCTCGATCATCTGTCAAATTTATCTATTTATCTTATTAGGTTACAGTTGTATGGAAATTATTTGCTCATGTTTGGTGTAATACACACCTAATCTATGAACTTAAACTTCTTAGGGCTAGTTGACCTGTTACACGACTAATACCTTTTTATAAGGCAAAAAATCTACAGGGAGAACCAAGGATGTCTAAGGATTTCTGATGTACAAATTTCAGTCAGCGGTTTACCCCTCGTCTCTCACATTAACAAACAGGTACTCTCCTATTGGTATAGCATACCCGCTAATAAGTAGTCTGACATTAGAATAACTCCTGTGTGGTTTGATTGGTTACGGAATATCCTAAAGATGATATGATGACATATTGGTCGCGTTCATCCCAACAAAGTTGATCAGGTAGCGATTTGATTTTTAGAGTGATCCATCAGTTCGTAATTCTGCTGAACGTGCTAATAAATTCATCGACATAATATGTCAAATGCCAATGAATACAACAACAACAACTCAATTTTATTTATTCTTTTTTTAATTTTTT
>CAJUYI010000279.1:45146-65263 GCA_910591695.1 Galerucella pusilla | reverse complement strand
TCACTATCGGAAATAGAAACACACCCTAACTGGAATTAAATACACGCGTCGATGACCATTCGATGACCGCGTATAATTATCTTTCTCTCTCATTCAGCTGTTTCTCTGTCGTACTTGTGTAAGGTTCGGAAGCAACTTACGCACACTGTATGTGTTTAGATGTTGGAAGAACGAGGAAGTTTTGAAGAAGTTGGAAAATAAACTGGGAGAGGCACTGTATTGGGAACATAATGGTGGAGATTATGTTGAGTGGCGAGGAGGAATGGATGGAGATAAGCGGCGTAGTAGAGAACATGATTAGGGAAAGGGAAGGACTCGTTATTGCATAAGAGAGGTAGGAGTGATAGAAGGGAGAAGATGACGGAGAGTGTGTGAGGGACCGCCGCCCGTCTTGAAGTATGCTAGGGTAGTGATTCCAAGGCGGAAGTAACGGTGAGTTTGAGGTGTGTTTGGTTGGTAGGCATCTCCGTGGGGATGAGTCTAACACTGTCTGGGTACAGGTTAAGGACCCAGTCAAACATGAGTTTCCCATTTCGGCCCGAAAAAAAAGCCACTTCATAAGGTGAAAAATTAGTAGAGCAAGAATAATGTAGATCCTGTGGTATGAAAGAAGACATTCACATTTTTGCAGATTGCATAGCACAAAACCTGGAAAGGAGAGGAATACCTACCTTAGCAGAAGCTTGTGGATATTCTATAAAATTCCTACGTGGAACTGTTTTTTTAAGGCAGAAGAACCATTGTTTTTTTTATTCCAGACAGCAATAAATGGTCATTTAGAACAGAAGACCTACTACTCTTTAATTTGGTAGCAGTAATCTGTCTGAGGTCAATATAATGATGTATCTTTACAGTAAAGTATCAAAGATTACAGAATAAAAATATAAGATGTTTCACTCCAGGGCGGTTTGATTCAAGTTGCTCTCCCAAACGGACGCCGCTCTCATAAATTATGTTTACGACTCGCTTTTGTTGTCAATAACGAGACCGGTAGATACCGAAAGGCTTATTTTATTTTAAGCTATACAGGGGTAATTAGATAAATATATATATATATTTAAATTAATAGGATTCTTTATCACAAAGGTTTATTTTTAAATGTTAATTATTTCGAAAAATGTTCGGGATATGAATTTGAAAGGGTAAGTAAGAAATAAGCTTGAATTTTTAAAATGAACCAATTCACAGTTTATATCCAGCATTTTAGTATTTTTGTGATACTTATTGATAATCTAGCAGATATTTATCACAAATTCAATTAAATATACTCATTAGCCACCAAAATAATAGGGCCACTAAATCTTACATTTTGATCTTTAAATAACGCGTATTTTTTGGATTGGCAAAAGGTTGAAACAGTAAAAAGAGAAGCAGCTGCAGCATACCTTTATTAAAATTTTTTATAACTGTTGTAAAATACTAAGTTTGGAGTTTGGTTTATGTGTTAAATTTAATCTATTGTCTTTCAAATCTTTCAATATACATTTGAGAGTAAAATATATACGGACTCTGGTATAGAGACTTGCATAGTATTTGAAAGGAAATTGATTATATGGATGATAAGAGAAAATTTAGTAAATTCGTTCAAAAGGAACTGACCTGTTCCACTTTTTGGTTAGCTATAGAATTGAATGTTTGTGTTTTCTTGCTTAATGTACTCGTTTATATGATATCCTTATTAAAAAAATAAATTCGTAATTTTGTATTAGCAGAAATTAAAAAATATTTAGTTTTTAAGCTTTGCTATTGAAGAGAAAAATATTAATATGCTTTTTTGCTCATTTCAACGATTGATTAATAAATTCCAAAAATTTATACAACATTAACATAAAACATGATCAACCAATAAACACCGTTCTAAAATAACAGCGCTCGAAACATCTTATATTTTTATTCTGTAATCTTTGAAAGTATGTCAAAATAATACTATTATCCTGACATCTATTGATAACATGCTTCACTTAAATATGACAATTGTTACAGGAAACTGTTATTAGGTGAACATGGTTTAGATATTTCTTAAATATTTTAGTGGGTAAAGATTTGGGTGCGTTCTGTGTGTAAAGATGAAGGGCGATGACAGTAAAATGAGGTATCAAATGTTTTAATGATAAAAATAATTTATTTATTAACAAAATATGCATTTTACAAATTAGAAACTGTTCTATGAAAGAAGACTAAAGCTATTCTCAATTTTGTGATTTTGATACTGACACAAGGTAAGGTGCCATGCTCAACATATTTAATATGCTATGGCACTTTTGGAAAATAATCAGATATCTTTCTCTTAGAGGTCGTAGATACAATGTTAACCTCCATTTTTTCGGTAGAATCAATTATTATACTGGGTTCATATTTTCTAGAATTCCTGGACAATTTATCAATTTGCGTTAAAAGCGAATCTTCAGCATATTCTTGATTTTTGTTTTTTCCATGTCCATCCATTTCATCTATTAAATCACCTATATCAGTTTTGGGCATTTTATCTTCAATTCTGGTCTGGTGGAGACTTGGTAAAGTTTCTCTAACTTTATCTTTTGAACATTTATCTACTTTTTCAATTTCAATTGGGCTGTTCTTCGCCATTTCTTCATCAAATAAATCATCTATGCTATTAGTACTACTTGACAAGATATCTAATTCTGTAAAATTATTGCCATGAAATTTTTTGGTACTTGGATGAAATTTTTTAACTCTTCTGGAATTGGAAGGTCCTCCTCCTTCATCTGTTTTGAAAAATGTTTCAATACTCGGCTGCTTTTTACTATCAAAGTAGGCTTGCTGAATATAAGGATACATTTTTTCTTCTGATTTAGATGATAAACAAAAACTGCACATTATTTTCCAAAGTTGATCTATTTTAACATTATTTGTGGCTAACAAGATGTACATGCTATAAAAGTCATCTCTAAATTGATCGTTTCCAAAAGTATAATAGACCAAATTTCTACCAGATCCACAGCAAGCCATTAACTGTAACAGTGACTTCAAATATAGACTACCATTGAATGCTCCGCATCCCCAATTTCCTGTGGCTACAGGTGATAAATTTGCTTTATCCCTGGTACTAAAGCCCACATAAGCCTTGTTCAACTCTCTTAACATTGCTGAGGGATAAAATTGTTGTGATGATTTGGTATATTGAGTTGCATCAATTATGCAAATACTTGTTCGCCTTCTACCATATTCATCATAAGGTGTTAGGTCATTGTGAGGTCCTTCCCATGTGAATGTATCACCATATCCAGAGTAATTACTAAAACGCTCAATACCTAAAAAAATATGATTTTTATATAATATTTTTGACAATTATACAGGGTGTACCAATCTTACGACAAACTTCGGTATATGGGTTATTTCAAGAGATATCAAAAAATGTTATTAACAATAATAGTAGATGTGTTGAAGGTCCATATTTTGAAATTATATCGAACTATACAGAGTGCTGCATAACTCCGTTACAAACCAAACATGTGATTTTTCAAATGGGAACCCCCGTATACTATACCGAACTTGGATTGGTTACATTTTTTTGAAGCTTTTGATATGAGGTTTTGCCACGTTATACAGAGTCCTTCAAAAGATATGGACACGTTTATGTGAAAATCGTAGGTAAATCAACGCTCTGTAATATGATGCAATATCTCCGTATCCTATTAAATTTCAATTATATTCTTTCTTGTATACTGGGTGAACGGAAACTCGAACCTGTCATTTTCTTTCTTCTTTCAAATGGAACACTCTGTATTTTATAGCAAAAATAGAATCTTCGATTATGTAACTTTAATTTTTGTCAAGCAATCCCTATACCCCAAGTTTATAAAAACGCAGTTATTTTGTAATATTTATAGTAAAATATAACTACTGACCTATTATGTGAAAGGATTAAACGTTGTATGTAAAAAAAATTCTTATTAATGATACATTTAAATGAATAATTCATTCTAAACAAAACTAGCTACCAAAAGTATAATCCCAACCGTAATATTAAGCTGAAGGTTCAGCGTGTTCACTATTAACATCAATGCAATGCTGTCAGCTCGGTCACCCGATTTAACAAAAGTTTATTTATTTTTTTCGGGTCTTGTAAGGAATAAGTTTAGAGTTTAGAGATTACATGAAAGAGATAATTAGTGCTGCATTTCGATCTAACGTTGATATGCTGAGAAATGTTAGCGAATCATTTGAACTATTCTGCAGCATTGCATTGATGTTAACAGTAAACATTTTGAACCTTTAGTTTAATATTACGGTTGGGATTATACTTTTGGAGGCTAGTTTTGTTTAGAATAAATTGTTCATTAAAATTTATTATTAATTAGGATTTTTTGTTACATACAACGTTTAATGCTTTCACATATTAGGTCAGTAGTTATATTTTACAATAAATATTACAAAATAACTGTGTTTTTATAAACTTTGGGTATAGGGAATGCTTGACAAAAATTAAAGTTACATAATCGAAGATTCTGTTTTTGCTATAAAATACAGGGTGTTCCATTTGAAAGAAGATGACAGGTTCGAGTTTCCGTTCACCCTGTATATAAGAAAGAATATAATTGAAATTTAATAGGATACGGAGATATTGCATCATATTACAAAACTCTGTTTGGCAAGATACATTTTTTTTCTTTAACGTACAACAAGCTACAGAGCGTTGATTACGATTTTCACATAAACGTGTCTATATCTTTTGTAGGACTCTGTACAACGTGGCAAATCCTCATATCAAAAGCTTCAAAAAAATGTAACCAATCCGAGTTCGGTATAATATACGGGGTTCCCATTTGAAAAATCACATGTTTGGTTTGTAACGGAGTTAAGCAGCACTCTGTATAGTTCGATATAATTTCAAAATATGGACCTTCAACACATCTACTATTTTTGTTAATAACATTTTTTGATATCTCTTAAAATGACCCATATACCGAAGTTTGTCGTAAGTTTGGTACACCCTGTATAGTTTGATCATTTTCTAAAAAATGGCTTTATGATTTTTAATGAAGTTGACTTAAAAAAAATCACAATTAGAAAGAGATGTTGCAGATAAACCATTAAACAAAATGTGAGAGAGCTTTTTGTTGTTCTGAGTAACAAACCTTAATATTTCTTGTTAATAATACCGATTCAAGTTCTACATATTTTTAACATCAAACAAGAGCTCACCATCAATTTGAAAGTTTGATATTCATCAGTATTCAGGACAAAACAAAAACTTATGAGTGTGACATAAAAATATGTATTTTTTAAAAATGCAACGGAATTTAAACAATAATATTCCTTTAAAACTATTTATATCAAACTAAGTAATAAATGAAAATTGGTTATATTATAAAAAATGTTGCCAGCTATTTACCTGTAACTACTACTGCCTCGAGATCCGTGAGCTGTTCAATAAATAATCTTGCAACAATCAATTCTGGACATATTACAAACCTAATTTCTTCTTGAACACAACCATACCGCAATACACCACCACCTACATTCTTATTGGCAAAATCGACTTGCAAAAATCCAAGACCGTTGTCTTCTATTGTACCCGAGCTGTCAATATGTATTTTTGTATGACCAATATTGTTATCTAAAGTGTCCCATCTGAAATTTTGAACACAAATTTGTGATGTTAATTAAAAGGATGATGGAACATCTTATCAATAATATTGTGCGTAAGCTATTCGAGATAGTAGTGTGGTATTTAGTATAGTTCAAAACTGAAAACTTTTACTAGAATTCAACTTTCAATGATAATAGTTTTCATATCGATGGCCTAAGTACAAAACGTCGTATCCCCAATAACTACAATTGCTCAGTGCAAACAAAAAACCTCCTGGTTTCGATAGAACTTTATGTTTTAGCACGTATAATGAATTTATCAGGTAGCTGTGGCTTAAGGTAATTTGACAAAATGTGAAGGTCAACTCAATGCTTTGAGTTTTGAGCGCCAAAATCGTTTTTATGAATATTTAGTGGGTTACAACGTTTTGCACTTAAGCCATCAATATGCAATTTTGGAGATCAATCAAATAAAATGAAATATTAACTAGACATTAATTATTTTTTGATAATTACACTTGACTCTACAAAATTTTTGACTTACCTGGGTATAACAGATTTATGCACATGTTTTCTTTCAAATGTTATTACACCTAAGGGTGGTGAAGATGTCACCATTCTAAAGTAATTAAAAATACATTTGAATTTCTCAAAAATACAACTTTGCCTTTCTGGTCTTTTGTCTGCTATAAATAAGCTAACAAAGTTTACTCCAGGGAAAGTAGTAGCTGTAGACTTTCTCCAAGGAAATGTGCATAAAAATCCATTTGCTAATAAAGAAGCTACTTGATATTGTGATAAACTCACTGATCTATTATGATGTTGTTTCAATAGTGGTAAACTACCAGGCAATATTTGAGGTAAATTTAAGGCTAGAGATATAATTTTGGGTAATAATCCTTTGAAAAAGTGGTCACAATCTACCTCTTCCATATCTTCAAAATATTGATGTAGTGCAGTAAATCTAGGCAAAGATGAATTATATGTATGTATAGCTTCCTCTAAATCGTTACTATTATTTATTTGTTTATTTTGTAGTGTATTTTTAATCAATTTCCACCGTAGTCTAACAACATCAACACCGTTTTCAGTAAATGGAAACAAACTTTTGTCCGAATAAGGCATTCGAACATGATCATCATCCCAATGTTTTGGTTCAGAGCTCTTGAATGGATCCGGAGGCTCCTTTAACGTAACCGGCAGTTTAAATAATATTGCATGATACTTTGAAATGTTGATAGGGTTAACATTAAAACTCCAAATATCTTTGTTGTTGCATATTTCTTCAATACAACTTCCTACCCACGAATTTTTATTCTGCTTATTGTAAGTCATGCTTAATGTGTTTAATTGGGAGAATAAATTTGTAGAATATGAAGAATTTCTATAAAATTGTATCACATTATAATAAACAATAAACGTCTAAAAGATATGAGGTTAGATTCTACTACTTCTCATTTATGAATTGCTGGCCTCTTACCTGTGGTGTCAAGCCAGCTGTGTACTATTCAAATTAATAAAAAGAATAACAATACTGTCAATATTTCATGAATGTTTTCCTATGGTCCTTACTTGTTAAGTAAATCCCGTTAAAAAACATTTATATAATACACTGTAAAATATATATTGTGCATATATTGTGAAAAATTGATTTTTATACCTGAAATTTTCAGACGCCGGTATTTTTTCTTCCCGACATTTCTTTTCCCATGACAAAACTAGCTCAATCCTATAGTTACTGGTGAATGCACCTAAATATGCCACACAAGCAGAGGCCATTATAACATCTCCAATTGCGTTATCAAGTTCAATACCAAGTCTCTAAAATTAGTCGGAATCGTAATTTTAAAAACTCTAAAGTGTATTGCCAAATGTGTGCATAGGTACCTCTACACTCTCTTCCCATCTAGTCTGCTCATCACCAAGAGCAACATTAAGACGACCCGCTCTATTCAATCTTGCAGCAGTCAATTCCATATTATCTTCAAGAGCCTGTTTTTCGGCAACAGTTGCATTAAATTTAGCTTCTAATGCCGCTATTTGCCCTTCTACTTCGGCCAGTTTCATTTGCTTTTCACGAAGTAACCCCATTACTTGTCCCAATTCTTTTTCAGCTTGTTGGAGTCTATCGACAAATATTTTTCTCAGTTATTGTAAATGATACGGATAAGAAATAAAGAAATTGAAGAAGCTACGAAAAAAGGATACTCAAGACATAATTTATAGACAACAAAAAAGCTCAGCGCTTTGCAAAACTCTGTTTTTAGGAAAATTTCAAATGAGAATAAAGAAAATGTCACATCTTAATATTTATAACTTGCTATACGGTTGTTGATATTTGGGGTTCTCGTATCCAGAGGGTAAAAAAAGGTAAACGTGTCGCGGGACACACGGTAGGAACTTTGGTTCCTTTTAAGCAAAAATTATGTAATACATTTGACGTTATAGATAAACGATTTGCATATTCTTTGGTGGTAGAGTAGTAAGCATACCAGACTCTCACGCGGTAGACCCAGGTTCGATTCCCCGTGAAGAAGGTTTTTTTATTGTTAATTTCATTTTTAAATAATTATTCTGCTTGATATTAATAACGACAACAGGTAGACGTTTGAAATATTTAGCAGAATATTGAGTTTTATTATTGGAACTTCAGTTCTTTACGTCAGGTTATATTTGAACGACGCAAAAGATCTGACCGTTACGTTACGTTACTTTATGTTACGTTGCTTCGTTATGTGCCTTTTGCTTGCGTGCGTGTACTCTCTCCTGAGTCTCTCTCTCGTTTACGAAGCAGCGATTCATATGCTTCGGCCGGGAATAGAACCCGGGCCGCCCGCATGGAAGGCGAGCATTCTACCACTGAACCACCGATGCTATATCAAAATTCTATGCAAAGCTGGTATTCGCAGTGCTGGGGATCTACTTGAATTTGTTCGGATAAATTGTTACTATTATTTGTGCGATTGATCTTTTTTGTTTATTTAAAGCATCGGTTGTCAGGACGGTAGGTTGTGTTTACTGGTTTCTAAGCTTAACACGTCGGTAAGTGATTTACTTACCGTTCAGACGTCGTAAAGTAATAAATAGTATAGAAACAATTTCACCAAAACGCATAATATATTTTAAACTGATCGAGAAGTATAAATGTCACCTTTGACATTTCGTTCATTTCTAAAAAATTTAAATTATTTTTTTCGGAATTTGTTTCAATACGATCGCGCAAAAAATGGTGTAAGCATCTCGAACGTTAAGGGTAATTACAACGTTTGCATGTAGATTCCTCTCGTAAAATTGGACAAAATTATATGAGGATTAAGGGGTCTAGCACATTTACTTTTCGAAATACAGGGTGTTGAAATTTTGAAAACTTGAATGTTTTAATTCGATTATTTTTTTCACCTGTCGAAATCTGACATTTTGGTGGTTTTAGCCAATAGCAATACATTATTCTAGCCAATCATTCGGTATTATACTGATAATTCTACTTCCTCATCGATAAAACCTTGTTTACATTGAAACGTCAAAATTTTACTTTACATTTGTCATTATTGACAACTAAAAGTGCTTCGAAGTTTATTGAAAAATGAACACAAACCGATCCAGTGCCATCACCCAAGAGAATGTTGAACATTTAATACATTTAAATACATTTTAAATTGTTGTGTAACGGGTAGTTACGTATTGCCGGGTAGGTACGTACAGTCAGAGACAGGATTCCAGTAAAAATAAAAGTTTATTCTTAAACATACTATATACAGCAACTATTTACAAAATTGGTTTGAAACGAAACTTCTGTCTTCTTGGTTCCGTCGTAGACGATGTCTTCTTTTTGCGAAATTGTGATGTCTATCTATCCGTACAGTAAACACAGTAGAGTATCACCTGGTCAAAACCTTGGGAATGGGAAAATCAGGAAAGGGCGGAAGTCAATACCTTCCGCTTTATGTCGGTTTTCTGGATTCACGTTGAAGTCAATACCTTCAACGAAGATAGGATATCCCTAAGTCAGTACCTTAGGGACAGGAACTTCAGGGGAGTACGAAAGTCAGTACCTTCCGTACGTGAACGGTTCAGGATATTCGCTGAAGTCAATACCTTCAACGAAGATAGGATATCCCTAAGTCAGTACCTTAGGGACAGGAGTTTCAGGGAAGTACGAAAGTCAGTACCTTTCGTACGTGAACGGTTCAGGATTTTCGCTGAAGTCAATACCTTCAGCGCGGACAGGTTTATTCAGACAGGTCAATACCCTGCTGAACGAGGAGAGGAATTGTCGACAAGTCAGTACCTTGCCAACCGGAGAAGGAAGCCCACCGAGTCAATACCTCGCTAGACTGGCTGCTACGATTCTCGGTCGTCCTTTTATATCTACACTGGCTTGGTAAAAACAGTTTCGTATCGATCCATAGTCGTCTCTAGAACGATGTTTCGGTGGGATATCGTTACAGTTGAAAAAAATAATCTTCCCAAATACAACTCGCTCTTCAAATTTTATCACATAATTTTTCATTTTCATCACTCAAACTTGTTTATTTGAGGCAAAAACATTCAAACAAACCGAATTTAAATAAAATCCCTCGTCCTAACGGACTCGTGATTTTATCAATCGGTTTGTTTTCATATTTTTGCCAAATAAACAAGTTTTCGTGGAAAAGAAAAAATTATCGATAAAATTTGAAGCTCTCGTGGTATTACCTTTGATAACTTTAAAATGGATGGATAAATTGATTTGACATTTAACAGGTTGTTTTTAAATGTAAAAGGGCATATTTTGATAGAAATAGTAGTTTGTGCAACTAGTGTAGATATGATGGCCATATCGCACGAGGACGAAGTCATTCAAGTGCGATATGGACAATCCAGACGAGTCGAACAGCATATTTTTTCTGCGACCCACTTAAGAAAAAATCTAGAAAATAGAAATTTCTAAAAACTGTAATATAACTTCAAATTGAAAATTTAACAATTCAATTTTATGTTTTCACTAATTTTTTTGTGGTAAGCGTATGTATAATGCTACGGTTTCCCTTTTTAAATATACGATGCTGTTATAAGTAGATGTTGCCAGTCGGACTCCATCATGAAGGGTACCGTACCATTATCTGTAATAAAGAATATTCTGCTAAATATTTCAAACGTCTACCTGTTGTCGTTATCAATATCAAGCAGAATGATTATTTAAAAACAAAATTAACAATAAAAAAAATCTTTTTCACGGGGAATCGAACCCGGGTCTAGCGCGTGAGAGTCTGGTTTGCTTACTACTCGACCACCGAGGAATATGCAAATTGTTTATCTATAACGTCAGATGTATTACATAATTTTTGCTTAAAAGGAACTTAAGTTCCTACCGTGTGTCCCGCGACACGTTCTACCTTTTTTTATATAATGGTACTAGTTCACTAAGTATATACATTTGGAAATGCAAATGAACCGAGAAAGCCAAATTTTGGATAACACGTGTGGGGGGCCAGAAACGCTTAACTTCAAATTGTCGACCAAAATTTCGTTGTGAATGACGTGATGGCATTATAATGTAAAATCTGTTGCTGCAGAATGTTAGACACGATGATTTTTAACAGAATGTGGTGAGTTCTATTAGAGTTAATTTAAAAAACCTTAGAGTCATGTACTGTTTATATTTCCTTTGACCCAACTTACTTTTTTCTTTTAGGTTCTACAACTCTATAAACTTTTGCATACATATCGATAGCTCGCACCCATAAACATAGACTTTTGCATGCTTTAGACACTTTTTGAACTTTATCGGGTACAAAATCCGGATTTTCTATATATGCTTTCAATTTTTTCATTATCAAGTCGGTTACGTGATCCTTATCGTACTCTTGTAATTTCTTCAAAAAATTTGCATCGCCCAGAACCAGTTTTGCCGATGCCCAATCTGGCCTAAAAAAATAAGTTTGTAATAAAAAAAAGTAGGTTATAGAATTTTGAAATTTTAATACATTATATTTACAACTTTATTCAATATAATAAACTGTCATATAAAACACCATACCATAAAATATTACAATGGTTTAGTTCCAGATTCTTTTAAAAAAATAGTCATTTCTAACTTTGAAAAATACTCACTTTGCTCCTAGTAGAATACAAACTGATTCCATAACAACTTGTACTAATTTCGGTGGTTTTTGAAAGACTTTCACTTCATTGATATCATTTTTATTAAGCGATTCTAATGCCTTAGTAGCCGCTTCTAGCGCTGGAAGGGCTGTGTCTAAATCTCTTTGGGCATCGTCGGCTATGGATTGTGTTTCGTCAGCTTTAACCTATGCAGCAAACCGTTTGATAATAACAATATAATTGCGCTTGGTCCAATAAAACAACGAGTAGGTATAGTTCTTTTCACGATCTAAGAAACTGATTTGACTTGAATTAGGTTTGAGATGCAATAAAACTATAAAACTTTTCGAATTTAGCGTACAGAGTCGCACTATGCAAATAATACATTGCAATAAAATAATGTATTTATAATAAGAATTGGCTGAAAAAAAAATAATAATAAGAATGACCCAAATGTCTTATAGAGTTTTCAGATAATAGTTTATTATTCGACCAACAAAATAAATACGACCCTGTCATGGCTAACATTTTTATGACTTTATTGCATGTCATTATCCCATTATCAGATCACATCAGTTTCAGACCGTGAAAAGAACTATACCTCTAGAGACCTAAGTAAGAGTAGCCCTTTTATTCATAATTTACTTTGCTTACTGTTAGTTTATCTACTAATTTAACATATACAGGGTGATTCATTAAGAATGTCCAATCTCTGAACTGTAGATTCTAGACCTCAAAATATGAGGATTCTGCTCAACGTGCCTTATGCAAATATTGCTAGTTTCCGAGATACGGGGTGTTCAAAGTTTAAATTTAAATTTTGATTTTCGCAATAATTTTTTATGTTTTCACAATTTCTTTTTAAAAATTGGCAATTTTACGTTTTTTGGCATGAGGAATCATAATTTGCACTCTAATTTAACATTGCTAATAGAGGGTGCTAGTTACACTTGTTTGTGTTAATTAAATCAAAGTAAACTTTTTTTGGGCAAAACTTACAACTAAAATAATAAACAAAAAATATTAAAAAGAGCTGAGTTCTACAAAAAAATTTACTCTTCTTTGATTCGTGTTATGAGTTTGAGGTCAACACTTGGTGTGGTGTAATATGTGGGTATTTAATAGGTCCTTTTGAACTGCCAACCAATTTAAATGGACCTCTTTATTAAGATTTTCTTCAAGGACATTTACACGAATTACTTCAAGACAAAATATGTGGTTTTTGCACGACGGATCACCAGCTCATTATTCTTTACAATTTGTCTCTTATTTTTTGGGAATGAAACCACAATAATGTTTTTTATTTTTTTTATTTCCACGATTCTCTTTGAAAATTGGCAATTTTACGTTTTTTGGAATGAGGAATCATAATTTGCACTCTAATTTAACATTGCTAATAGGGGGCGCTAGTTACACTTGTTTGTGTTAATTAAATCAAAGTAAACTTTTTTTGGGCTAAACTTACAACTAAAATAATAAAAAAATATTAAAAAGCGTTGAATTCTACAAAAAAAAGTTACTCTTCTTTGATTTGAGTAACTCAATCGGTTATCGAGTTATTTGCTTCTAAAAAGTTCAATAAATTTTAGTTTTCTCATAAAAAATTTTATTATTCCTTAAATATGTAACAATAACAAATTTGTAAACAAAAATAGAAAACTTCAAAGCAAATGCTCAAAATGTCCACCATTTACTTCAATACACTTTATGATCCGGTTTCGTAAATATCTCTTAATATCAAATAATCCTTGTCTATTATTTTTAATTACATCCGCGGCTTTTTCTATTTTCCGTCGCAGTTGTGGAAAAGAAGTAATTTTTTCTTTGTAAACTAATGTCTTCATTTGCGACCAAATTGAAAAATCCAAAGGATTGAAATCAGTGCCTCTTGGTGGCCAAGAAAACTCACTTCCACGACCAATCCATCGATGCGGAAACTGTTCGTTTAAGTATTGACGATCTTGTAAAGAATAATGTGGTGGTGCTCCATCGTGAAAAAACCACATATTTTGTCTTAAAGCGAGAGGTATATCCTCTAGTAATTCGTGTAAATGCTCTTGAAGAAAATCTAAATAAAGAGGTCCATTTAAATTGGTTGGCAGTTCAAAATGACCTATTAAATACCCACATTACACCACATCAAATGTTAACCTTGAACTTGTGCTGAAAATGTGTTTCCCTCATAGCATGTGGATTTTCAGAATCCTCCGAATGATTATATTTATAATTAAATATTCCTCGTCTGGTGAATGTTGCCTCATCAGTAAAAAGAATTGTATCCAGAAAATCTGGGTTAACATTTTGTTTATCTTGCAAAAAATGGGCAAATTGTAGACGCTTAGGTGAATCTTGAGGTAATAAATTCTGAACAGGAGTGTAATGATATGGATGCAATTTTTCCCTCTTCAGTATTCTAAAAATAGATTATTGGCTTATACCTGTTCACAGACTTAATCGGCGAGTACTGATATCTGGATTCTCCGTAACACAAATTAAAATTTCATCTTCTTCATCGGCAGTGATTTTTTTTGTAGCACCGTGCTCAGTTTTAGAGCGTAAAGACCCCGTTTCATCTAAGCGGTTGTAAAGATTTCGGTACAGTTTGTAATTGGGTTGCCTTCGATTTGGGTATAATTGTGAATATCTTCGAGCCGCAGCTGGACCACAATAATTTGACTGAGCAAACACACAAATCATATCGCGCATCTCATTATTGGAAAAATCGTTATGCCTAGGCATTATCTGATAGATAACTATTACACTTGTTAATTACTAAATTGTTAATAAACCCCCGGATTAACATTGCAGCAGCCATACCATTCTTCGCTAATAATATGCATGAGAGCTTATGGCAGCATGTGTTGAATGCCTCGCTATAGACGCGAAGGTTGTGGGATCGAATCTCACTGAAGTTTTTTTCAGATTTTTAAATATACAACAGGACTAAAAATGGCTGCCGCTTTTACAACAGGACTAAAAATGGCGGACTAAAAATGGCGGCCTGCATTGAAATACTAAAAATGACTACATTCAAATTTGCCGCGCCACTCTCAGCGCCACCAAGCGGAGATTTTTGAAGTAGTGCGCTAGAAACTGTATTGCTCTATCTACTGGTATACTAATGTATCACTTATTCTTATTATTATTATTCAATTTTTGCTTCTACACAAACTGTCTAAAAGTGACATAAGCCTACTTGAAAAGAAAACAAAAAATTAAACCACGGCTTAATTCACGAATAATTAAGAGATCTTAACGAAAGCGGATCATAAAGTGTATTGAAGTAAATGGTGGGCATTTTGAGCATTTGCTTTGAAGTTTTTTATTTTTGTTTACAAATTTGTTATTGTTACATATTTAAGAAATAATAAAATTTTTTATGAAAAAATTAAAATTTATTGAACTTTTTAGAAGCAAATAACTCGATAACCGATTGAGTTACACGAATAAAAAAAAGTAACTTTTTTTTGTAGAATTCAACTCTTTTTAATATTTTTTTATTATTTTAGTTGTAAATTTTGCCCAAAAAAGTTTACTTTGATTTAATTAACACAAACAAGTCTAACTAGCGCCCTCTATTAGCAATGTTAAATAAATTAGAGTGCAAATTATGATTCATCATGCCAAAAAACGTAAAATTGCCAATTTTCAAAGAGAAATTGTGAAAACATAAAAAATTATTGCGAAAATGAAAATTTAAATTTAAACTTTGAACACCCCGTATCTCGGAAACTAGCAATATTTGCATTAGGCATGTTGAGCAGAATCATCATATTCTGAGGTCTAGAATCTACAGTTCAGAGATTGGACATTCTTAATGAATCACCCTGTATAGGCAGTAAAAATTCGTATTGAGCTGTTGGATAACTGAGTGAAACACCAAATCCTCCAAGATTGCGAGCATTGCAGGAGAGAAGACGGGGTACCGGTAGCATTTAGGCAAAACGTACCACATACTAACCATTGCTCTAAAATCTGCAGTGCTGATTGGTCCGCGACTAAACGTGGTAGGTTTGGTCTAGATAGGGTCAAAAGCAGGTACGGATTGCCCTCACAGCACCTAACCCAATATTGAAATAAATATGTAAATATCAGAAATATAAAACTAAAAAAAAACAAGAAAACCTAGGCCCAAACCCGGTTGATCAAAGTGTTACTATGTATAAAAATATCAGAAAATAAGAAATAAAAAACTAAAAAAAACCAAGAAAACCCAGGCCCAAACCGGTGCGCATTCATGTGGAATACAAATCATTAGATACCTTTTCGAGAAGGGGAAGAGAATAAATATGTATAGAAATATCAGTAAATAAGAAATAAAAAACTTAAAAAAAAACAAAAAAACCAAGCACCAACCCGGCTTCGAACCTACGACCTCTGAGTTACAAGCCCAATACCCTACCAACTGCGCTAATCAGCTCACACAATTAATAACAGGCATGAAATGCGTAAATAGATTCTAATACGAGGGCAATCCGTACCCGCTTTCGACTCTATCTAGACAAAACGTACCGCGTTTAGTCGCGGACCAATCAGCACGGCAGATTTTAGAGCAATGGTTAATATGTGGTACGTTTTGCCTAAATGCGTACCGCTAAGTCACTTTCCAGTTTTTTGGTTGCTATGATATAATGTGTTTTTTGTTGTTGTTTCTTAAATACTTTTTTTAATTACTGTGGATAATTTACAACCCTAACTCAGCTTCGAAACCAAACTAATATGATTAATCTATTTTTAAACGTATACAATCCAACAACTAGGTCTAAGCTGGTAAAAAACTTTACAGAATCCCTTAACACGCTGACAAGAGACAGCAAAGTGTCTCTAATATGGGTGCCGGCACATGAGGGGATTGCAGGGAATGAAATGGCAGACCAGTTAGCTAAAGAAGGTTCTACAGGAGCCTTCACAGATCCGGAACCGTTTTGTGGAATCACAAAGGATTACATAAGAGGGGAAGTCGGGAACTAGCTAGTTAAGGAACACCAATACAAATTGAGGCTGATACCAGGATACCTCCTTACTAAGAGTCTACTGAATAAGTTAGAAAAGGAGCTCTCGTCTCGGCTGTTGGGACTGATTAAGAGAAATTTGAAGACAATTACCAACCTGGTGACTGGATATTGTACCCTGATGAAGCATCTGCACAGAATGGGTAAAGTTAGTGAACCCATATGCAGAAAATGTGAACACATACTCTGCTTCTGTGAGAACTTACAAGGACTCAGACGACAGCACTTTGGAGTGGAAATAACACAACCATCACAACTACTGAAGATCCCTCCAGATAAATTGGTGGCCTATATAGAAGACACGAGGCTTCTGGAATGGAAGTAGGTACCTAGATAACATGGCTAATGGTACAAAGATTAAGTTCAAGTGCTTGGGCTGTTGAGCCCAACCCAAGCGTATGAATGAATGAATTTCAAAACGTATTATATTTGTTATAGAAATTATAACCACAGAGTACACCATCTAACAAGAGACGAAAGCCTTGTCGGTTCCTTTGAAGTTGGACTTAAACGGAAATACGTCGAGACTGACAGATATACTACTTGATACCACAGAGTACACCATCTAACTAAGGCAGTGACAACCAAACCACAGAGTACTGAGTAACTGACGGGAACGAACGAACGGAAGTGTCGACCATGTGTCGACTTGACATTGACATATATACTAATTAATTCACGCATGTGCACACATAATTGCGATCACGAAAACGGCTTTCATTCGCCTCTTGTTAGATGGTGTACTCTGTGTTATAACCTCGTTCAAAACACGAGTTCAACATACAGTGTGAAAGCCACTTATGGAATAAAATTCTTTATATCATTATTTTAGAAAATTCGGAAAAAATACCGAGACACGTCAACTTTTGAATTGAGTTGTGCGTTATGTAAACATAAATGTAAATGTACAGGGTGATTCTCGCAAGTATGCCATGGTCGGTGTTGTTGAAACACCCTGTATATTTGCATATTTTTGAAATCCTCTTAATGAACCGATTCCAACAAACTAAATAATGTATGGTCAATTATGAATTATACAGGGTGAAATTTTTATTTTTACAGTTATTATAAACAAATACATAAAATACCTGATGTATTTGATTTTAATACATTAAAATAAATGCTCATTATGCTCAAAATGTTCTCCACCTAGTTGTTGGCAATAGCACAGTCTCCTATAGAACTCCTTCTTAACTTTATTTAAAGTTTGAGGTGAAGTATACCGTATTCCTGTAGTTATCCTGTCTTTGAGGTCTACAATGCTAGTTGGTTGTGTGCATATACTTTGTTCTTGAGATAACCCCACAGAAAAAAATCTATCGGCGTAAGGTCTGGCGATCTAGCTGGCCACTCAATAGTACCTCTTCCTCAGGTCCATTTATTGGGGAAGATTTCATCTAAATAAGTTCTTACCATTAAAGCACAATGGGGTGTTGCCCCGTCTTGCTGGAACCAAACATTTTCATTCGGTAAGCTAGGATCTATTGCGTTGGGATATAAGTTTGCCAACGCAGGAATAACTTCATTTCTGAGCATATTTAATTATTTTTCAGCTGTCAAATTTCCATCTATAAATATAGGACCAATAATAATATGGTCGCCTATGATACCGACCCAAACGTTCACCTTTTTGTTGTACTGAGTATGTGTCTCACACATCCAATTAGGATTATCTGCTGACCAATATCTACAGCTCTGTCTGTTTACCTCTCCATTCAATGTGAATGTTGATTCGTCAGAAAAAAGAATGGTACCAAGAGCTGTCTCATTTCTGTTCAGCTTATTCATCAATCTTTCGCAGAAATCCATTCTACGATCTGGATCATCTTCTGTTAACTCCTGCACAAAAGTTAATTTGTAGCGATGAAGTTTTTCTTTATGAAGACATATTAGAACTGTTGTATGACTAACATTATTTTCACGGTCAATTTGACGTGTACTTGAAGTTGGATTCTCTTCGAAACTTAACAAAATATCCACTTTCACATCATCTTCAACGGTGTGTGGTTTTCTTTTCAATGGTTTGACATGTCCAAGTTCTCTGAGTGGTGAATGAATTTTAGACACAGTACTATGTGAAATATTCGGCAATTCGGGATACCTGTGATTAAATAAGTTTGCCACTTCAACTTGACTTCTGCAGTTATCCCCGTACCCGATCATCATTAAAATCTCAATTCGGTGAGTCTCAGTTAAATATTTCATTGTTATGCCGACAAGGAAAGTGTGTTTGACAAAGATTTTACTTTTTCAGTATAAACTGTCAACATCAACAACTGACAGAATAGAAAACAATCCACATTATTTACCGATTTTGTCTAATTATTGGCGTTTTCAGGCAATTTTTAGGTATTTATGATAAAATTCATGGGCGTAGCAGGTTATGTTTAATATACAAATACGTCTAATAATTCGGTTCATTAAGTTCATTAAGAGGATTTCAAAAATATGCAAATATACAGGGTGTTTCATTAAAAAAAAACAACACCGACTATGGCATACTTGCGTGAATCACCCTGTACATTTACATTTATGTTTACATAACGCACGACTCAATTCAAAAGTTGACGTGTCTCGGCATTTTTTATAATTTTCTAAAACAATGATATAAAGAATTTTATCCCATAATAGTGGTTTCCACACTGTATATTTATTACTGAATCAATGTCCACCAAAAAGAAAAAAATTAACTTTAATGTGGTTCGATCCAACACACCCACGACTGCTATCTACTAGTACACAAGAAAATCATATTTTAAGTTTAAAAAATAATAATAATAATAATTTGGTTTTCTAAGACTTACTTACTTTTGCTACTTCTTCGTCTGCTTTTACGATGACACGGACTTTATCAGCTTGTGCTTGTTCCTTGCCAAGATATACCATCAATTCTTCTACAGCCACTGATTTTTGTGCCAGAATAGGCTCTAAAGCCGTTAACATTTCCTTCATACTATCAATTACATCGTTAGTTTCATACAATTTCTAAAACAAATCAAATATTTATTTTGGATATTAGTGAGAGAGCTTCCTTGGGCTATATCACTGTAGTCCAACCCCTAATCGTAATCCTTCTATAAAGTGCTGGATCTCTTAAGGTTTCATGAAGGAAAAATAGGTTTCTTTTACTTGGAGTTTGCTTAGGTGAAACCAGAATGGCCTGGTATCAACAGTCTTATTTTCTCCAAGTTCAATTGAAACTTACTTTAAGTCCATTGGCGATCCTATCTCTAGTTTTAGAGATCTTATCTTTTCTAATCCCCAACATAGATTTGTACAATTTAATCAGTTCTAAATAGCTGCTAGGCGTAGTATAATAATATCTCTTCATTTCGTTGTAAAATCTTACTGTCATCTTTTCAACACTCTAAAACAGATGGAACGCATATGCTTTTAACATAGACTGTTTTTGTAAATAAAAATTACATAATTACATCATTACATCATTACATCATTACATCATTACAT
>CAJUYI010000279.1:0-30514 GCA_910591695.1 Galerucella pusilla | reverse complement strand
AGAAGGATTTACAAAAGAATATGGAAATATGGAGCACGGTATCTGAATAATTTGGAATGACAGTTAACCAAAGTAAAACCAAAGTTATGGTTATGGGACCGAAACAAAAACATTTAAATATACAGTTAGATGGAATGAAAATTGAGCAAGTTAGAAGATATAAATACTTGGGAGTAGAAATAGAAGAAAATGGAACGCAGGAAGTCGAAATTACCAATAGAGTACAAAAAACGATGAAACTTTATCACACGATGAATTCGACATTTATAAATTAATAAGAAATTTCCAAGAAAACGAAGTTAAATGTATTTAAAACTATTTACCGGCCAATATTAACATTCGGATGTGAATCCTGGATATTAACAAAGAGACAAAAGAGTCGAATACAAGCAATTGAGATGAAGTATCTTAGGCGAGTTAAAGGAGTCACAAAGAAAGATAAAATAAGAAATACGAAAATAAGAGAAGACCTTTAAATAGAATCAACACTTACATTTATTGAAAAGAGACAATTAAGCTGGTGGGGACATTTACAAAGAATGCACGATACAAGACCAGTTAAAAAAGTATGGCAATCAAAAATACAAAAAAGAACGAAAAAGGGAAGACCAAAACAAACATGGGATGGTGTTATGGTAGGCATACTGCAAGAAAAAGGTAAAACATGGACAGAAGCAAAAACAATGGCAAGAGATAAAAAACAATGGGCTAAATTTGTATATGAATAAAATTCTATCTGGACCAGAGCATCGATAAAAAAATGAATATATATGTCTTGAGCATAATGTGATGTACCTAGTTGGAATAAGTATCTATAATGGGTATAATGGGTTTTCATACCACCATCGCAACGCCTGGCTGTTTATTGATTTGTTGTTGCAGTTATGATAAGATATGTATTAATGGAATTTAATAGACGAACCATTAAAAAATGAATACCCACCTACTTGTTTCAAATGAATTAGTGAATAAAGAGAAACGTACTTGGAATCTGGATGCTCATCAAATTGTTCTCTGACCTTAATTTCGAATTTTTCTCGACTCTCATCTAGCAAGTTGCCACCAATACCCCATAGATACGAAAATATGAATGTTTGACATATGAAACATCGCACTTTGCTCTTTTCCCCAATTTTTTCCATTGCTCCAGGCATTTTTATACAACTTTCGATTAGCGCACAAATCATCTTCGCTTTGCTTACATCAACCTAAAAAAGTTCGTTAATGTATTTAACTAGAAGAAAACTTAGTATCTATGGTAAGCCGATAAACAAACAACATAAACTTAAATACATTTAAAGAACATATTTCTTTTTACCTGATGAATAGAATAATGACAATGTTTTCTGACGAATCGGAATCCCTTTTCAACAGCATATTCAAACAATTGTAGGATATAATCTTTCATTTCTTGTGACAGAAGGATGTCACTGATCCTATTTATCCAAGATTTTACGTATGGGAACCATTTAATTTCTTCTGAATCTACGTACACCATACCACATCTACATATTCCAAAATATATTTATTTTTTATCATTCCTCTCTATAGTTCAAGATCCCAGAGCGATGAGACATAACTTATTTAAAAAAAATTAAATGTTAGGTTCTCAGTAGCATGTCGTGTGCTTTGAAACTTTTGTCAGACGCTTTAAAGCTCCACAAAAAATAAATTATTTATGTTTACATGTCTGACTTTCAAATATGTTATCAAGGCAACTATTAAAACTATAGTTTATTAAGTATCAAGAACGGTAAGGGTTGTTTACCGGTCGACAGCAATGTTTGGAGGCTGAGCGTAGCGCAGCCTCCAATTTTGATGGAGACCGGTATCACCCTTAACGTTCGAAATGCTTATACCATTTTTTGCGCGATTGTATTGAAATAAACTTCGAATAATAGTTATTTACGTAATTAGTGGGATATGGACATTATTATCGCTCGCATGTGAAGTTTGCACGACGAGGCCGTAGGCCGAGTCGTGTTATCACATAAGTGCGTTAATAATTCCTATCACACGTGTTACGTACAAAATTTTATCTACAACTGTTTATTAGTATTATTAACAGTACCTATATTATAAAATTTGAAAAAAATTTCAATCCAACGTATTTTTAATAATATTGACTGCAAACATAAGGTACTGTGTATCATATTTTATGACCATAGCAACAAAGACAAACAAGGCTGTGAAAAAAAAAATTAATTAGTTATGTCATCAAATTTTCAAAGTTGAATGAACAAAAATATATAAAAATGAGTTCAAGCGAAGAAAATCTCTTTTCGGAAATTGAAAATGCAGCTTCCAGTGTTATTTTAAATATTTAATTCTGGTATTAATATGTTTCTAGATTCTTATTACCGCACTAGTGCGGTAATGTAATCAAAAACGCACTAGTGCGGTAATATACGTCATTATGACATTAAAAATAGTGTCAAATCGTACCCGTTACATGACAGTTGTAGATAAAATAATTTAAATTTCTTCGGAATGAACTAAATGTCAAAAGTGACATTTATACTTCTCGATCAGTTTAAAAGATAATTTGCATTTTGGTGAAATTGTTTTCATGCTATTTATTACTTTTTATATTGTTCTGTTCGTTTCTGTTCATTAATAAAATATAGATCTTATTTTTTTTTGTTCCTTGTAAGGTAACTCTTATTTTTAGGTATTCAAAGCACACGAGATGCTACTGAGAACCTAACATTTCATCTATTCGAAAATAAATTTTGTCTTATCGCTCTGGGATCTTACTCTACTAGGAAAAACTCAAAATTTTAATTGACGTTTATTCAAATATACCTGCTAACTGTAGCTGGCGATGCTTGTGCTAGATCTTGGACTTCGAAAACCATATGTACCCATTGTGTTAGCTTAATTCTTTCAGAATTTGCAAGACAAAGCATTTTGTTATCATCTAATACTGTATTTAAATTTTCTATCCACACAGCATCTACAGGTCCGTCACAAATGATCCACTGATGCTCTTCCGTTATAAACTGAAAAGTTGAAAAAAATACTTAAAAGCTACGGTAACTGAGTATTAGATACTTTTGCGGCAGACAAATAACATCTGGAAGTGTTTTGGAAGCCGTTCTGATGCCGGGAGCACTGCAGCATATTGGCTTATTGTACTCTACTCCCACATTCAGTCCACCCATCCAGTTATCTACGTACCTTCGAGTAGACAATATAGCTTCATTGGATGTGTGCCATATACTTCGGGTGGCACATTGGCTTCTCCGAAGATTGTTTGTATCCTCGAGTCCAGTGCCTCACAGTCAGATAAGATATGGGTTACGGTCTCGGTCTCCACGCCACAAAGTTGCAGCTGAGGTCCCCGTTATATAACCCTATTTTATGCAGGTGATCTTTCACCGGGGTATGACCCGTTAGATAAACTGTAATAATTCTTAGCTTATTCCTACTGATGTTCAGTAGCTCTTTGGCCCGTTTTACACATGTGTCACCCATGAGGGTTTTACTGTGTACCTGCTTTGGTCTGTTCCTCCACTGAAGTCTATGTTGGCTTTGTACCCATTTTTGTATTTGCCCTCGGACTACCTTCTTTGTGGTCCTAAGAGCTGGTTCTCGTCCAGCATATGCTGTTGCTGATCCACTTCTCGCGAGTTCATCAGCTTGTTCATTTTCAGAAATACCGTTATGTCCCGGCACTCACACTAATCTTACTTTAATGTGGTCTGCTAGTTCATTTAGTTCTTTCTGGCATTCTGGATGTAACCTTGAGGCTGTTTAAAGCTGTAAGGGCTGCCTGGCTGTCAGTTAGTATGTTTATCCTATGAGTGCCAGTCCTATATTTGTTAATTCCGATACATTATAGCTGTGGAAAGAAGCCATAACTTGATATGTCGACTTTCGGTAACTTTACAGAAGAGCCATTTTAAGATAAACTGTCGGAGGCAAATCTATACTTCAACATACATTTTACAGTTAATACTTTTTGTAGAGCTTCAACACCAAATATTGGGAGTTTTAAGTATGAAAGTGAAATATATCAAAATATCGGAGTTATTCGAGGTTTTTGAACATAACAGGTTTTACCATCTTTTACTCCGGTATATTTTTTTTAATTGGCAAATCGATAACAGAACTAAAGATATCCCAAAGCATGTTATTTTTGTGCAAATATTTACATTTTTAAGTTTTGATATCAATATAGGTACCCAAGGAAAAAAATTCAACATCTTATGAAATTAATAAACAAAATACAAAAAAAAACCAGTGTTCAGACTCGGAGTCTTCCTGCGTATTGCTCAACTCATCGAACTCCTGAGCTGCTGATGTTGTTGGGAGCTTCTTGTAGAAGTTGTGGAACTCTGCATCTATTAAACTTAGTATTGATAACAGGTCCTTCTTCTTCAAAGGATTGATCCCAATGGTACCCCCATATGACTTACCAACTTCAAGATTGGTAGCAGAGGTTTTGCGGCCTTTTCTGTCGCGAATAAGGTTTAGGGTTCGAAATGGAGAAAATGGATTCAGATCATATTTGAAGTGAATGACTCCAAAATTCTCAGTGTATCTTAGTCATTTTATTTTTAACCACTCGACTGGCTTTTTCTCAGTGTCCTGATTGCGATGAACTAAAACGTTATTCCTAGCTAAAAGAGATGAAAACGCTTTAAAATCTGGTAAGTTCATCTCAATCACATCAAAGCTTTTTTTCCAGGGATAGCTCTTACAAACTGACACCAATCACGAGGAACCATAATCCTATAATTTTCTCCCCCACTGCTGGAAGATCCTGATGACCCAAGTCTTTTTTTTGCCCGCTCAATACGTGCATGGTCACTGTCACATTCTAGACGTGTGTGACCTGGGAGGAGAAATTTTTGATCAATGACCTTCAAATGATCGTTTTTTGCCAGATCATACATAAACATAACTGCCATATTAATGTTTCTGTTCTGTCCGCCACATGTATCTGAGTACGTAATTACCTGCTCTACACTTGTTGGTAACTGAAGAAGCTTTTTTAAAATACAAGAGACAATCTGATCTGATCCTCTCCCTCCTTGAAGCTCACTCCACATACAACAGTCTGAGATATCAAGTGTTGACATCTTTTTTAAAACCATTTAATTAAAGGCATATATTGTTATGTCAACTTATCAAGTTTTTACCTCGTCTGTAATATCCACTTTTGAACATATCAGGATTGGGCATCCCTTCTATGACCGTTATTATTAGGAATTCGAATTATCAAGTTATACCATCTTGTAGATCTCGATGAGACGAACACAGTGGTGTTGATATCTTAATTTTGATAAAAAGTAGACTTATCAAGTTGTGGCTTCTTACCACAGAATAAATCTCTGCCTGAAATACAGAGGTATGTTTTCCTACTGGAAAGGAGCATCTTGTGTTTCTCATTTCACTATACACCCCTGCTCCTGTCCCTTTCCCAGTCTGTGACTCATATGTGTACCAGGTCTCTCTTCGGGGAAACTTCAGTCTGCTTGGGTCTTGCCAGTCCTTTGTGTGAGGTATTCCTACCTCATATTTAGGACTGGGGAGAAGTTTAGTGGCCATATAGTCTGTTTTCATATCTAAAATGGCTCCACTTATGATGTCCTCAATGGGTATGTGTCCTCATCTAACTATTTTGTTGCTCAGGTTATTTTGTAGCCTAAATATAGTCTAAGGCACTCTTATCGTGCGGGTCATACGATTCATCAAAGACATACTCACAGTTTATGTTTTTTTTATTACGTTTAATTATAACTTCCAAATAAAGTCCGTGAGATAAATAAGACAGACTTATGCAATTTTGACGGAGGAAAAAAGGTTATGTATTTAGTTTTCAGCGATTCTAAAAAGTCTTTCACCAGCGAAGTTTTTATTTAAATGTCAGTTTGACAATTCAAAGTGACAATATATGATGTGGCTATCTTGGTACGTCTATGTAGCTATCTTCATGTTAGTTAAAATAATCTTCTTCTTCTTCTCTCCGGGTGTATTTGTTATCTCACATTTTGGTAACCTCTGTGTTTTTTGATTTGATACATATGGTTAGTGACCTTTGAACCCGCACGATAAGAGTGCGTTTGACTATAGTCCCATCCTTGCTTCTTCCCCCATGATCACGAGGTGTAATGGAGGAAGGCCAAATAAAACTTCCAGTGGTGCCTTTGGCGTGCTTCTCATGCACCCTGCAATACTGAGACAAGCAAGTCTTTGCATCTTGCCTATTCTCCCCTGGGCACTGAAGTAATTGCCGCCCCATCAGATCTAATCACTGAAATTGATAATTTTAATATCTTCCTAAATTTTGCCGCCCTGAAAAATTTGCCACCCTGGGCACTAGCCCCGACTGCCCTCAGTGTAAATTCCCCACTGTGGATGAAGGTTCCTTCTTCCATTCCACAAAATCTGCATTCTTCTTCCTCCCCGTTAGGATTTATGTTAAAACTCTTAGTGCAGTTTTACTTTGACTTATGCATTCATTTGATCTCAACAGGTTGTAGTTATCCAGAAGAATCTTTGATTTTCTAAGCCCTACTAGATCTTTCCAATGGTCAGATCTTCTCTTTTTCTCGGCTTTACTTATTCCTTCCAATATTACATTGAGGCTGATTCCGCAAAAGGGTTCAGGCCCCCAGAAAGGTATTTCACTCCCCCTCTTTGTTAGTTCATCTGCTATTTCATTTCCTTCTATTCCAGTGTGTCGTGGAATCCACAGTAGTCACCTAATTGTGGATATTGTTCTCGAATAGTTCAATGAGTTTGCCTAGACATTCTCACACACACACTGATTACACAAGAGCTCAGTGCTTTAATGGCTGCTTGACTAGCAACAACTCTTTGTCAATATGTTTGATTATCAGGAAAATTGCTTTTTGGCTTGCTTATGTTGCAATGGTGCATATTTTCAGCATATACGTTATTTAAATTAAAAAATTACTACATTTTTGGTACTGTCTATTTTGACGCATACTGTATAAATCAGAACAAATGGAAACAAGTAATTGAAGAAATATATTGGCAACGACTTAAAGAAAAAGAGATCAACAGAATGAAAGGGTTTATATTTTGTCGATATAAAATGTTAAATATTTTAATTTTTTATCTACTCCTATTATATTATATACTAATTATTCAACTGTTTTTAAGCAGGTTATAGTATCTGTAAACGAACAGCGTGAGTTATAATAACTCACTGCTTATAACTCACTATAATAAATCGGAAATTCTTGAAGGTATTTACGAACCGAATATCAACGTGGCTCTGTACTCTGTACTTCTGTACAAGCACAAGCCGGATGGGGAGTAATGTCACTTGTGACACTTGATTAATTTTGACGTTTTCAAATTAAGTTAATACCGAATTCTTATTATTGTGAATTTTGTGCTGAAAAAGATGAATTCAGATAGTGAAGATGAATTATTATGTACACCGCCAGAAATAAGACAAATAGCTAATGTTACCATACAGAATTTATTGCCTGAAAAATCCCAAAACAAATATAGAAGTGTATACAAAAATTTTCAAGATTGGTGTAGCAGTAAGGACATTAGGTCATCGTTTACAGAAAACGTACTTTTGGCATATTTTACTGAACTTAGCACTAAATATAAAGCATCGTCTCTATGGACTTTCTACTCCATGCTAAGAAGCACACTCAACATAAATAATGGAATCAATATAGAGAATTATTTAAAATTACGTGCGTTTCTTAAACGTCAATCAGAGAAACATGTAGCTAAAAAGGCAAAAACATTTACGCCAGAACAACTTAATAATTTCATAAATGAAGCTCCTGATGAGAAATATCTGGCGACAAAGGTAGATCGATTTCACAATAATTCAATCGTTTTTATCATTATATAATTTATTTTAGGTTGCTTTAATAATGGGCATTATGGGTGCTTGACTGCTTGTCGTGCAGCAGAATTATACTCTATGCAAATTACAGATTTAGAAGATCATGGATCTATTTTTATGGTCAGTGTACCAAATACAAAAACAAAAATTGCCAGAAAATTCACTGTTACGGGAAACTTTTATACCGTAGTTAAGAAATATTTAAATCTTCGTCCTACCGATATATCGCAAACGATATTATTCTTTAAATATCAAAATGGAAAATATCATTCACAAAGAATTGGCATTAATAAATTTGGAGCAATGGGGAAAGACATTGCTACATTTTTAAAATTACCGACTGTAATTTATATACAGGGCATTGTTTTCGCCGCTCATCGGCAACTTTATTAGTAGATGCTGGAGGGGATATAACGGCACTGAAACGACATGGCAGTTGGCGATCAACTACTGTGGCTGAGGGGTACGTTGATGATTCCGAAAAAAATAAGAAAGATACCGCAAATAGAATATACAGTTCTATAACACCTCAACCAGTACCTACATCATCAACATATATGCAACAAACACAAAAAGAAACAATAAACTTCCATAATTCGGTCCCAAATATTCAGTTCATTGGTTGTTCAAACTTTACTGTTAATTTTATTAATAAACAAAATGAATAATCACAACTAAAGTTTTTAAAGCAATGTTATAGGTACCTATTAAGATTTGTTAATAAAGTTTTTGTCTGTACTTGTGTCTTAGTATTTATTGTTATAGTCGTAGATAAAGTATAGTATTCAACGAGCGGTAATGGTCATAACTCACTTGATGAATTACAGTACTCGCCTGCGGCTCGTGCTGCAAACTTCATCTGCGTGAGTTATGACCTACATTACCGCTCGTTAAATAATATACTATTATATCCTAGACCAACTTACACTAACTGCTGTTCTCATCATAATACCCATTAAACCATCCTTCCATTCTAGAGTAAATTGATTCACTTCACCATACAATTCACCTGCTGTTACAGCTTTCGGATTCATTTTGTATGTACGTACAGGACGAAATTGTGAACCTTCTATACCGTATTCGTGCATTCTTGTCAATGTTCTGTTTAGCGTCTGAAAATATTAATGCTTCACTGAATTGTATTCATACAGTGTCAGCTATCGATAAAATTTTCTTCATGTGAGAATAAAATGAAACCAAATGTTAGCACTTACCACATCAATCTCAATGTTTCAATTAATGTGTACTTACATTAAGAATTTCAGTTTTTCCTCCACCCGTGGGTCCAACTAACATAACTCCCCAACGGACGATCATCGTTTCATAAAGTTGAATAACTTTGTGAATCATACAATGCTCAGCTTGCAGATTATTTTCCACCATTACTTCAATAATAGTGTTTTGGAAAATACCATAATCTGGTACTGGTAATTCTACACCTGGGAATAAATCTCCCAATATACCCTAAAAATTTTGAAACTAACAAACGCAAAAGAAAAATAACACGGTTATACAAGGTGTCCCTTAAATAAGTATCGTAAATAAGAGATATTTGAAATACCCAAATGCAACTTTTCTCTAACCTTCTTACTTTGTTAGATACAGGCTATTTAAACTTGTGAAAGAAATACACATTTTATTCATATCTTCTCGGGGGATGGAATTACAAATTAAAATTTTTTTGTAGGTTATTATCTCTTCAAAAGACATCAACTGTATTAATTATGTCAAATTCTAATAAACCAGTGGCGTGGTAAGAGGGGTTCGTGAACTTTTATTGTACCATATTTTTGAAACACCTTGTATTTAGACCCAAATACTTTTGTCTGCTATTCTTTATTAAATTTCCCACATAAAAGGTACTCTTTGTTGAACTCGATAGAACATTCCATTTTCAAGATTTTTTAATTTTTATTAACGTAAGACACTTTTTTAATATAAGTTGTTTTTTCTTAAATAAATTTGTAGTATCTACTTGAAGATCACTTACAAATAATTTAAAAATAAACGTTTCTTATGGGTTTGTAATTCATAATTATTTAAGGGAAGATAAAGTGTTAAAAATATATTTACGACTACTACAAATTTATTGTTTAAAAACAACACAAAAAAGTGTCTTACTGCAATAATAGTTAGGGAGGCGAATAGGGGATTTTTCGGTAATACTCGAGCGTGGCGGTGGAAGATATGAGAGATACCTTAGACTTAGACCTAATAGAACAACTTTGGAAAGTATTAGCTCTATATATGTAGTGACGCGCGCCTAGGATAGACGATCAGATTAGTAAAAAGAAAATCGATAATCTGAAATACTCGAGCGGGTCAGATTAAGATATTGGGGGTTGATTTTAGTGTCTTAAGACTAAATTTAACTAATCTGACGATAAGTCCTTGACGCCGCCGAGTTATAGGGTCGCGAACTTGTAAAAAAAACGTTAATCCGGCATTCTCGAGCGCATTTTTATTTTTTTTTATTTTGTAGAATATAATCTGAAACTTACTAAAAATACAAAATCTGCCGGTTTCCGCACGACCGGAAGTGTGGAGGAACCATTTCGTCTTCCGAAAAACGCGTTGCGGCATATAAGTCGCGAACGATACATTTTACAAAAAAAATGATCAAATAAAAAAGGTAATTTCATTTTACACAAAAAAGGTTCCTTTACATTTTTGTCCAAAGTTGAAATTTTTGGACTTAAAGCATCATGAAAACTCAAACTCCCGTTTTTTGACTTATATCTTGAAAACGGAGGGTGTTAAATAAAATTGATATGGAACAACGATGATTAAATTATGTAACTTTCATTATATTATCTCAAATTTTTTTTCCTAAAGCTTCTCGACAATTTTCGTAGACTCGGAAAAAGTTACGCGTATCTGTATACAAAAGTATTAGAGAGTTATTGGAACTTTTATAAGGTCAATTAGTAATGGTGCTGCCCTTATAATGACATAATCGCATGCGCATTTGATGTTTTAAATAAGGGAAACATTATTAAGGTTAGTGCTTGTCCTTATTTGTGCGTGATTATTGCAGTGCACTATCTCGACTTTATTTCATGTTTCATATATATATGTCACAGTTTGTATACTTTGGCAAGTTTATCTGAAACCGTGAAAGGAATGCAGTCGAAAAATTCGACATTGCCACATTTAACTAAGAAAAAACTGAAGTGCTTACTATGTAGTGATAATAATTAGAAAAGGGTCTTTTTATTATCAACAATATTAAAAATATGATTAAACGTTAATTTTATAATGTACTTGTTTCCTTGGATTTATTCTATTTGCATTATTTTTTCAATTTATGAATATTTAAAGATGAACACTTTTCCAAATATGTTATGGGCTTTTTGAAGCTCTGGCAGCGTTGTACGAAAACCATAATGACCACACCCTCGAATTACATAATTGGTGATTTGTATCGACCAGCTGACTTCTTATTGGCAAGCGCGTGCGTGAGATCTTCCCTCTCACTTCGTCAGTTGACTGATATTGATTTATCCAGTGGCGTTATACCTTTGTATTTTCAGTTTTACTTGGTAAAATAGGTACCGTACGCCATTTGTACGTTTGACAGATAGGCGCCATGTTTTTCCTCGCCTCTTACCGATCCCGTATAGCTACAGATAAACTTGCCAAACTATAGGTGATCTGTGACATCTGTGACACAACTGGACTGGACACAACCTAACTTTTAATAATATATTTCAATAGATTGAATGAATATAAAATAATAATAATAATAATAAATATTTTCCAATGAAGATAAAAACGTATGTACTTAAAAAAACATTTACATTTTTGAAAACAATGTACCTTCCTTAATATAATGTCATTAACTATAGAGTTTCATGTTTCAATAACTCCAAATTTTAAGTCTGTTTTAAGGTCGAGCACTATTTATTTAAGGTCATCACAATTACTGCAAGGCAGTAAATTCGTGTTTCCAATAACTCTCTATTATTAACATGTACAGTTTCATTTATTTATATTATTCAATAGCCTGTTGATCCTCAAATTATTTTTTGTACAGTAAGCAAAACGAAGTGAAGAATTGAAGCAAAAAAGAGGAATGTGCCATAAACATGTGTAATACAGACCTTTTTCGGTCAGATTAAGAGAACCCACCAACATTTTTGTCAGATTAAGAATATCTTCTGTAAGTTCCTTGTGGCATTATTTATTATTTTTTCTCTTATTTTTTGGGAACGAAACCAAAATAATGATTTTTAATCTTTGTCAAGATTAAATAATGATAAAATAATTTTTGGTCCCTATCTGACACAACGAAAGAAATATGACAACTAGACAATCAATAATATTGTGAAGTTTAAGGGCCAAATTCAGAAACGACACTACTACTACACTCCTTTTACACTCAAATCGCGACTCGTTTGAGAGTGAGTGGAACTCACCCTCAATTTTGGTATTCAAAAACCATGTAGGTTGAGTAACTCATGTGAGTAGAGATTGTAGTGCACTAGTTTCTGTTTCGAGCTGTCAACATTGTAATTTTTGGTTTATTTGAACTAAATTTGACAATTCATATTAATCATTTCACTTGTGTTTCCATTCCCCGAATATAGATAACCTCAAAAATTATATTAAAAACTTTATCATTCATTTAATGAATATGAGCGAACAAAAGAAATATATAACACCAAGTGGAAAAATATATTTAACGGAGTTAGGGGCTCAATATGAAAATATTATAGAGTGTAAGAAAACGGATTTAGTGAATGCATCCGAAAAAAAGAAAACGTGAGCTATTATCACTACAAAATTCAATTCTGTACCGGATCACAGAAACGTAAGTAGTATTGAATAATAGCAAATTTCATTCCCATCCAGTATTACCGTGACCTAACTTTTACAAAAGTAATAATTATTGGATTTGACTTGACAGCGAACTCCACAACAACTTCAAAAAGCTTGGGAGAACATAAAATGCAGAAGGAAAAAAGAGCTGTCAAAAAAAAACAGCAGAGAATGGCAACTGGCGGTGGAATTATTAAAGCACCGCCTAATGATGATGCTACCGAAGTCATCTTAGATTGTGAAGACATGGAAATAAAAGATGTCATTGATAGCGACGTGGCTATGCTAAGTCCCATATTTTTTTTCTGAATTTCAAATTTGTTAATATTCTTCCTCTGCTTTACAGATACAACAAGGAGCTCTCTTTTGAGAAAAGGGCAAAAAAGGGGGTCTGCAATTTGTACTGCTGGCAGCAGCTGTAGCCCGGTTAAAAAAACTTGAGAAGCAAGATGAAGAATTTCACATGATGCGAATGGAAAATGAGAGACAGTTACATGCTGTCCGGTTAGAAGCTGAAAAAGTAAAATTGGCAGCTGAAAGAATTATTTTAGAATACAACAAAAAACAGTTCATGGAATAATGTATATTTTTATTGAAATCATAATAAAACTTAAGTACTAGTCAATATTTCAATTCATAAAATGCCTGTGAATGAATTTGACTATTTTTACTTACCGTGGAATAGGCAAATCAGCTTCATCATCTTCGACATATTGAATAAACTCGTATAAATCAGCCATTTAAATACAATAAATTGGAAATCAATTATGAAAATCTTTATACACGTCGTTATTAATAGCTTCAAACACAAAAATATGAGGTTATGTTGATAATGTAGGGACCAACTAGTTACCCTCAAAATAAACTCATTTATACATTACAATTGTAGTATCGATTTGGGTTTTTCTTGTTTCTGGATTCCAAATTGAGCATGAGTGTCGATTCGAGTACAGATTGAGTGTAAATTGAGGGTGAGTGACGTCTATGAATTCGGCCCTAAGACTACAAAACTTTGTTGTCAAATTTTATTAAGGTCCATTCATAGTAGATCACACCTCTGGTCAAATGTGAAGTAAATATTTTATTTTATGACATTCCAACTAGAAATGGAATCCAGTGAAGTGCACGTTCCAGGAACGGTTTTTATGGGGGTAGCGCTTTTTTTCGCTTATTTTGGAAATGTTGTTAATAAAACGCGTTTATGTATTGAAGTGTGTTTCGATTAACAACTATTCCAATGATAAATCATAAGAAAACCTGAATAAAAACTTATGATGCTATCCTGATAACGCAGGTAATTGATTATTGGATATTTCTCTTTCTAACATTGGTAACCAAATTTGACTACATTCGGCTGAAATACTAGCTACACATTTATCTGCATTTAGTTGTATTAAAGCACTTTCTTTGATTTTTCGTCTTTTATTATTGGGCTCTTTCAATATTAAGAATATATGCTTTCAGGATACCGAGATTAATCTCCCCTATGAAAATCTGACGCGCTCGAGTATTTCAAAAGAACTTTTTTTTTTGCATTTTCGAAAATTTGTCGTTAGGTACTTATCGTCACGCCGAAATCGTCAGTTTTTTTAAAGGGAGATTCCTAGGGGCCTACTTAACATTCCTTCCGAAAATCTGACGCGCTCGAGTAAATTTTTCGGATTTTTGACTACTTTATATGCCTACCCCCACCACGCAAACCGGCAGATTAGTATACCGTTGTTATCAGAGGGACAGGGGCATACGTGGTATGAATATCTGACGTGCTCGAGAATGCCCAAGTACCTAACTGTTTTTTAACATTTTTGAAAAACCGTACACGCCATACCCACCGCTAAAATGGTTTTTACCATACGAGCTTTTCTTTTCGAAATTACTTTATCTTTCGATTTTGATAAGTTTCGACGGCGCTCGAGAATGTCGCCATTTAGCGACCTCGCTCCCTAACTATAAAAAGTTGAAAATATTGAAAATGGAGTTTCCTATCGAGCTTAACAAAGAGCACCTTTTATGTAAAAAATTTAATAAGAAATAGCAGACAAAAGCCGTTAGCTCTCATTACAAGGTGTTTCAAAAATCCTCGTACCACGCCACTGGCTTATTAGAATTTGACATCATTAACTCTGTCGATATGTTTTAAAGAGACAATAACCTACAAAGATTTTAAATTTGTACTTTCATCCCCCGAGATGATATGAAATAAAATTTGAATTTCTTCAACACCTTTAAACAACCTGATGTAACTCACGAACCAAGGGCGAGTTGTACCAAACACCTCGGTTTAATGATAACTGATGTTTAGACTGTGGCTGATTGATGTATTTATTATCAACAATTACATCAGTCTGAACATCAGACATCATTAAACCGAGCTCAGGTGTTTGGTACAACTCGCCCTATGAAGGTTAGAGAAAAGTTGCATTTGGGTATTTTAAATATCTCTTAACGATCTATGCCTTCAATTTACGGGACACCTTGTATATAAGAAGCTCCTTGCTTCCTTGCTACTCCTAAATACAATTGGTAAGATTATTTGTATAACTTTGAGGCATTTACCTATACGTATAATTTTTCACTTACTGTGAATAAAATGGCGTCGTCTGATAAAAACTTTGGCAAGTTACTGTCTCTTAGAGCACATATTAGCACCACGTTTTCTTCTCTATCTGGTGCAGCTCGTTTCAAAGAACCTGCCATCACTAAAACGCTTTTTACAGCTCGCATCCCAAAATCGTAGTGATCTTGTTGAGAAAGCTGTTCGCTACAAAGCTTATACATCTGCACCATCTTCTGTGAAAGATTTTTTGAAGATTCAAAGCCTTCGGAATACAAAATCACTTCTGCTATTAGTGCTGGAATAAATATCACTCAGTATATTATTTTTTAATAAAAAAGGTGATGAATAAGGGAGGAATAAATAAAGTATATCATACCTATGCTATGAATTTGACATTGAATAAAGAAGCAGTCCGGGTTTGTTATTTTAAAGTTTAATTTTTTTATAACCTACCATGAGTTTGAAATTTAATAAGAAAGGAACTTTTTTCAATGATCAATTATGGAAAATAGCTTAACTTACCATAATCTGGTACCATCATGGATATGGGTCTAAACAGTGCTTTCAAATTATCGGGCAATTCAGTTCTACCAGCATACCCTGGATTCATAGTGATAAATGCTGCACACTTTTGTACTAGCTTGATTTCTCTTCCTTCAAACATAAATCTGAAATTTACATATAAGCTGAATTTCTCCTTTATACATTTATAAACGACCCGTGCCCAATTTCAGCATAAAATAGTAAAATAGTGTAATTACAGTGTTTGATTATTGTATAAATAATTAAGTGACAAATAATCTTGAATCTCACTATCTTTTTATTTGGGAGATCGTTACAACAGCATAATATAGTACATTCAATAGCCTTCTTTGTGTGCGTCATCGTTTGTGACGTATATCCGGGTTTTGGGTATGTCGTTTGTTTTATTTGCTATTTCTGTGCTGTGCTACGATCCAACCAAAGACGGTGACCAAAGTGCCAGTGGTGAATTTGCGAATAAAATTATTTATTACAGCTTATATTTTTACGGGGTTTTGGTATTATTTTTATAGTTTATAAGCATTTTTTGCAATGAATAACATTAAAAAGAAGAAAATGGGTTGTGTGTGTGTGTATTTCGTGGATGTAACAATAAATATTATAATATTGTGATGAAAAATATTACCGTTTTCCAAAGGATTCAGAAGAGTGAAAAACTGTTTGTATTTTCATACAAAAAGTATAATACTTTATTATTTGATCTTCATATTACATTTATGAGCATGCGATAGGCTTGACTTGATGCCAAAAATAGAAACTCTATACAATAGTAGTCATCGTTTATGTGGTGCTCATTTTAAACCAGACATGATTATGCAGCCTCATAAAAGAAAACTTCTTTTGAAAAAGGCTATTCCAACAATATTTCTTTCATCAAATACTGCAATGCCTAAAGACTTTCAGACAAATTATTTATTTGAAAAGAATTTTGTTCGCTACTTTTGTGGTTATTTAATTAAAAAATGTTCGGAAATTCACACATGCAGCGTATCGTATCAGAATTTAGACGATTCGTCTTTATACTGTTACCTTAGAGCTTATGGAAATACGAATAAGGATACTTTTGGAAACTTGAATATGCCGCATGAACATTTTGTACAATACATCTCATTATTAGAAACATTATTCCAAATGAATTTTGAGAAAGTTGCTACGGAAGATAATATTGTTGAGTCACTTATAAATATTAGTCAAACAACAGAATTTGTACATCCTCGTGTTGATTTTTCAATAAAATATTTAATAAAAGTTTTCTTCAGGGTACGACTATATTACACGTTAAAATGTATCGATAAAAATTTTAAAAATCATAACAAAATGAAAATTGTAATATGGAAAAACCAATAAATATTTTGTATAAGACTATTGTTTTATTCACTCATCAGTGTACTGTTTTACAATATTTAATAAAAAACATTTAACACGTTCAAGTCATTTTAAAACTTATGCCACCTACGCCTATGGTAAAATGAATCGTAAAGCGATCCGTTCAAGGTCATCAAAAGCTCTGGCAATTTATGAATGATATTTATAAGAGTTATACTACTGGTTCGTTTCTATACTGTGATACAGACCTGACGAGAACTGTGAGTGGGACATTAGAAAAAGACGTAAGACACGTTGCCGCTACGAAAGGTACTTCTGCGTCCTATTTTGAATTCTAATGAGAGTGGGGAGCGTACAGAATAACATACTAATAAGTAACAACATTCGTTCCAGTGAAACCGCTTAATATTTGAAAACATATTTTTCATCAAACGAAAATATTTCCAATGAGGAAGCTTCTTACTATATTTTTACCTTTGTAATTTGGCAGCTTTAGCATTTCTTATAGTGATTAACTGTTGAGCTATTACGGACAAGACTTCTATATCGATTCTGTTGAATTCGTCAAAACAACACCAAGCACCCGATTGAGCCAATCCCGAGAAAAATCTGCCCATCATCTTGTAGTCTAGCCCTTCCGAGCAATTGAATACGACGCACTGTATTGCTAGTGCTTTCGCCAAGTCCTTGGTTGTTTCAGTTTTTCCCGTACCCGCTGGACCTGCAGGAGCTCCACCTAGGAACATTAAGAAATTATTTATTTTAAACTGTTTACATTCATTGTTCGAAATCCTATGAGAGGAAAAATATCTGTGAGTTCTGGATATAAAGCCGGAACATCGAAATATATAGCAAACGCCATTTTCCTCTGACAAGTGCACGTTTTGCGAAAGGAAAAAAGACAGGAAATCAAGGGTCAAGTGCAAAAAATTCACCATTCACTGTCTTATCCACCAAACCAAAGTCTGTCCGGACTGCAGTTTAATGGTTAGAATGTGTTTATATAGTCAAAAGCGCTCTTATCGTGCGGGTTCAAAGGTCACTATACTCGATTTGAAATTGGTTGATAGTAATAAATCATTAAAATCCGTCAAACACGTATACAAGGTGGTTCACCTAAATTGCCAAGTTTTAAATGGTATATACATTGAAAGTATAGACCCTTTTGCATTTATTAAACTTTCCATTCCTATAGATCTGATAAGAGCGTCGAATACAAAGCTTAACCCGAGGCTCGAACAATAAGCGGTAGGATTCTACCTGTGATGTTTTGCACTCATGCACGTGCTTTCGGGTGGGTTTAAGTTTATATTAAACACAATAATTATATAATTTAGTGAACATTTGGATGTGTGGCATAATTTGTTACCCTTGTATTTGAATAAATATAATACTAATAACAATAAAGCAACCAATAAACAAGTAAATTTGGAAAAATGTTTCTATTTGAAATTCTATAAAATTTATAGTAAGTCATTACATTTCTTCGCTTTAAATTAATCATCATCAGAAAATGAAATATCTGAGGGACTGTCTTCTTCCCCTAAATTGATAATAAGTGGTTCGACCGTTTTCTCCAGTAAACTATCCAATTGCCACATTTTTTCCTCCTCCTTTATTACATGCTCTATACATCTTTGCCACTTCCCCGCGTTGACTTCTTGAAGCGCTTCTTCAAAGAGTTTTTGAACATCACTCATTTTATAAGTGGTATTTTTTCTAGCCACATAACCTTTCACATGAGCCCATACCAGTTCGATCGGATTTAATTCGCATTGGTAGGGGGGGAGCCGAAGCACTATTATATTTTGTTTTTTGGCCATTTCGTCAACAACATATTTTTGAAACCGATGTTTATGGGTGTTTACAATTGATAGCAACTCCTTTTTAACCATATTGTCCTCAAATTGTATTTGTTTCTCCACAAGCCACTCGATAATTTTTGCTTTTCACCAAGCAGTTGTAGGCATCTTCTCCAATCTTCTGGAGTGATACGGAGCGTTATCTAACACAATGACGGAGCCAGGTGGAATCAGCTCTATCATTTGTTCGAAATACTCCTCAAAAACATCAGCATTCATATCCTCGTGGTAATTGCCTGTACGAACTGATTGGAATGATAATAGTCCACCTTCTAAAAAGCCATTGGAGCTACCGATGTGAGTTATAATTAATCGTTTTCCTTTTCCAGAGGGCGGATTTATTCCCGTTGATAGACCGTCTAAAAATGCTTGCCGGTGAGAAGTCACATTTTTGTCTGTCCATATTTTTCCAACTGTGTAGCCTTCGTTCAGCCATGTTTCGTCCAAATAGAAAATTGTTTTGTTTTCATTGCGAAATTGTCTTATTTTTCTCAAATAATTACGTCTCCAACACACTATTTCATCTTTTTCGAGCAAATGAGACTTCCGACTATGAATTCTCGGCATAATTATTTTTACCTGTTATGACAATAATGATTACTATAAATAGGGTTCAAACCGGCACGTCAGGTAGGTGCGCCTATGGAATCGGCTGCTAAAAATGATTTATTACTATCAACCAATTTCAAATCGAGTATAATCATATGTATCAAATCAGAAGACACATAGGTTACCAAAATGTGAGATTACAAATATACCCGGAGAAAATAATGATGGTTGATGTTTCCTGCACACTGGTTGACGAATTTTCACTTTTTCATTCAATCTCGAAATAATCTATCAGATTATGTACCATTTTTTTTTGCTTGAGGATGCAAAATACCGGAAAATTGCTTCTTATTATTCTTATTGTCACTTTGAATTGTCAAAGTGACATAACTGACATTTAAATAAAAATTGAAGAACGTGTTACGTGACACACGATAAGAACTTTAGTTCCTTTTAAGTAATAATCAAATTTTTTGAATCAATAAATAAATACACATATATTAATATAAGAATTTATTTTACTCTGGATGAAACTTCATTCAACAATCCATAGAGGAAAGTCACCAAATATGGAATACCATTTTGTTTTTGGGATATAAAAAAAACTTCATATAAATTAAATCAGTTTAATTTTTTTACTAATCAGTCATACATTTATATGTAGTAATTAACAGCCTTCAATCAAATATATTGGTTATCAAATTGAAATCTAACACAAAAAACAGAATCACAAATGAGTAACCAAATATGGAATATAAGCATAAATCAACATAACAATAACAAAAATGGACATTAATATCTTTGAGATCAATTAAATAAATATAATATACAGGGTGTCCCAAATAAGAGTGACTGATTTTAAACATAAGTGCTTAGCTTATTAATTGCTCCAAAGAGATGGGGTTTTCACTAGTTTCACTAGTTTATCAAAGAGATTTTTTTATGCTTGGCTGGCATTTCATCTCATCAACACAGGGTGTTTTACTAAAGTTGGTCAAATTCAAAGGGGAAAATATGTATTTTTTTAAATGGATCACCCTATAATTTTTGATCTTATTCGAAAGAGCAATCATTCTTCTTTCCAAAAATGTATAGTTTTCTATCTTTTGTTTCATTAACAACAAAGATATTCGAGGTTTCAAGTAGTAGTACATTTTTAATTAGTAGTTTCATATGAACGTATTTTGATGCATAAAATCAACTCATGCTGTGACCGTTTGACACATAACAACAAATTCATTAAAAGAAATTGGTTTTTGAGAACCCCATATTCTACAATTATGTTTGTTACACATGCCATTAATGTGAAACATTGCTTCATCAAACATAATTCATAATGAATTGGGTTCGTTTCTTAATAAGTCAAGTAAAGTCTCACATTACTCGTTTTTCATAATCTGACTAGTACAATTTTTGATGTCTGAATTTTGTATGGAGTTAATCCTAAAATTTTTAGACATCTTTGAACGTCACTCTTGCTAAGCTCTAAATTTCCAGCAATTTTTCTAATTGAAATTTTATGATCGTTAGCATGTGGCACTTCATTAATTGACATCAACTTGTTTAAAAGACCATCATTATTTCTTGGTTTTTTTGAGTGTGCAATTCAACCAGTTTCGATAAATTGTACATACAATTTTTCAATCATATTCACTGACGGCGGATTTTTCATTAATTTCCTTCTGGATATCCTCCTTGTTTGAATTATTGATTTCGTTTCTGCATAAATTATTACAGTTTGAGCTTTTTCACTCACTGTATAGATCATTCCGAAACCGACTTATATGACTTAACAAAATTACTATTGTCAAAATTGCTGATTTTTTTGTTATGCGTCAAACGGTCACAACATGAGTTGATTTTAGGCATCAAAATACGTTCATATGAAACTACTAATTAAAAATGTACTACTACATGAAACTTCGAATATCTTTGTTGTTAATGAAACAAAAGATAGAAAACTATACATTTTTGGAAATGAGAATGATTGCTCTTTCGAATGAGTTCAAAAATTATAGGATGTTCCATTTAAAATAATACATATTTCTCCCTTTGAATTTGACCAATATAAGTAAAGCACCCTGTGTTGATGAGATGAGATGCCAGCCAAGCCTAAAAAAATCTCTTTGATAAACTAGTGAAACTAGTGAAAACTCCATCTCTTTGGAGCAATTAATAAGCTGGGCATTTATGTGTTTGAAATCAGTCACTCTTATTTGGGACACCCTGTATTGTGATACATGGAAGAAGTTACATAATTACTTGCAAAAGTCACAGATCCAAGTATCAAACTCTGGACCCAGAGTGCCCAGAGTCCACACATCAAGCATTTAATTTAATATTCCATAATTAGACATCGACGACTGTCCATATTTGGATTTTTATACTAGTTCAATTAGTTCAAACTCTTCTAAATATTTTTTAAAGTCACAATATTTTAATGACAAAAGATCACAAAGTGGTGAAATAAACATAATACCGATATACTAAATAGTATAACACTTTCGTAAACAAACATAAAAGCTGGTAATACTAGTTTATTACTTACCTTTAAAATTTTCTGCACAACAACAAAACAAAACACGCTTGCCACACGTGAAGCTTCGCGCAACTGACTCGATGGTGTGGGTGCGATAGTTAGTGAACCGAATGAAACAGAAGATGGTCGAGTGTTGCGTTTCATACTTATAGTCTTAGAGAAATGAAGGCATTCCATATTAGGATACTATTCCATATTTGGTGACTTTCCTCTATATAATAGATTATTTCTAATCGATAAACAATCGATTATTATCAATTATCATCAATTGATTAATAATCGATGATTTTTGATCGATCAACGATCGATTATCAACAATAGATTAAATAGTCGATTATCAACAACCGATTAATAATCGATTATCATCAATCGATTATCAGCAATCGATTAATAATTGACTATCAGCAATCGAGTATTAAGAATCGATTAATCATCGATTAACCTCAATTTATTAAAAATCGATTATCATCAATCCTTCATCAACAATCGATTAATAACCGATTGTATACAATCGATGAGTATTCGAATATTTCCAATCAATTAGAAGTCGATTGTTTCCAATCGATCAACAATCGATTATTATCAATTGATTAATAATCGATTATTTTTTATCGATCAACGATCGATCATTATTGATCAATCTATAATCGATTATTATTGATCGATTAACAATCGATTATCATTAAGTTGTAGTTGTAGAGTAGTAGATGAATAATTTCGTTCCAAAATTCTGTCCCCGGTTTTTTTCTTCAATCTATCGATTAATTTTAAATCTTTCCAGCATTTTTTTTAGTTTAAAACAGACGTGCGTAACTGTACGGTATATCTCCTAATCGATTATCAACAATCGATTATTATACTATTGTATTATTACCTTTGTGTAAAATTTAAACCCGAGACATCGATATATGGCGGCATTACAGTTTTCTCTAGCCTATGAATCGCTGCTTCGTAAACACATAACGCAGCAACGTAACGGTCAGATCTTTTGCGCCGCGACCCCCTGTCGCTCCAACCTAACGTAAAGAGCTAAAGTTCTAATAAAGTTCTGAAAAAGATCAATCTTGCAAAAAATTATGAAAACAATAGTAAAAAATTTATCCGAATAAAATCAAGTATATCACCAGCACTGCGAATACCAGCTTTGCATAAAATTTTAATGTAGCATCGGTGGTTCAGTGGTAGAGTGCTCGCCTGCCACGCGGGCGACCCGGGTTCGATTCCCGGCCGAAGCATATGAATCGCTGCTTCGTAAACGAGAGAGAGAGAGGCTCATGGCACATAACGCAGCAGCGTAACGTAACGTAACGTTACGGTCAGATCTTTTGCGAATTACCCCCTAAAAATTTCACTGGTGAAAGACTTTTTAGAATCGCTGAAAACTAAATACATATCCTTTTTTTCTCTCCCGTCAAAAATCCATAAGTCTGTCTTATTCAACTTACGGATTTTATTTGGAAGTTATGATTAAACGCAAAAGAAGGAAACAAAAACGGTGAGTAGGTAAGTCTTTGTTGAATCGTATGACCCGCATGATAAGACTGCATTATTTGACTATATCTTTGTTAGAATTTTGTATATATTTGTGCTATAAAGGATACAGGAATGAACAAACCTAAATCTAACTGCAAAGCTCCCATCAAACAAAGATAACATTTATCAGTCAAAGGTGTTATAACTAGAACACCAGCCGCTCCTAAATATTCGTATCCGTAAATATAAAAAGCACTGGACATTCTGGCAATGCAGTCGTCTATAGCGTCGTCCCAATAATATCTCAGAACTTTTAGCCAATCAAAACTCAAACTGAAATAAACAAAACACTACATCTATCCAATCAATTTTATTATTACTGGTAAATATGCTAAATTAAAATGAACGGTCTCCCTAAGTATTTAGATATAAAGAAATATTCTTACCTGTTTGCAATTTTACTTTGTACGATATTACTTATAGTATCTCTGGCATGTACGTCAATGGTGATTAAAGCTACAAGAATTTTCCTTGTAACCGATGACAAATTTTGTCTAACTAGAACGGCTAAATTGTTTAAATCCTAAAATAAAATATCATTGATATTTTTTGTGGTTAATAAGTAGGTACATATCCTATGGTCTGGTGATAAAATGAAGCAAAGTACTGTTGTCAGCGAACGTGTTAATTGATTTACTACTAAACCGTACTTTTCACAATAAAACAACTGGTTTTTTGAAACTTACATGTATACACTTATGCTCGTACTGTTCCATTCTTTTGATTTTACTAATTGAAGCAGGACCGTCTAGAATTTCGTGTACTCCTTTTGCCCACATTATTTGAGACACAGTCAAAATTATTTGACTGGCATGACCTAAGACCCATTCCGTTCTAGGATGGTTTTGATAGTGCACCAAAGATGCTTTCATCAATTTTTTCAGCGACATCACCATGGATTCTTCTACTTTTCCCAACCAGTCTTCTACATTCCCACGAGCCTTTGAAAATTAGAAACTCTGTAGAAAATAAATAATAAATGAAGCGAATTCTTGCTCTACCTTCAAACCTTTTCCCAAAGCTACCCTCTCTCCTTCGGGACTTATCATAGCAAGAATATCAGTTGTTAAAACCACTTCTACAGGCTGATCCTTTTGATCTTTCTTCTTCTCAGTAGTCTCTTCGATTTCGTCTGGTACTTTTATGCCGAATTCTAGTTTCGCTATAGCATCAAAGCATTTTCTCAAATGTGGTTGTACAGCGTGAGGGTTCCTTGTTTGTGCCAAAATATCTAAAAGTTCGTCATTGGACAAAAAGTAGAATCTCGGGAACGCTACACGTTTGGTTTCCAAATACGATTCTAAGCATTTCATTATTTGTTCTAATAGAGCATTATTCCTCTGAAAGGCCTCCAAGGTTCCCGGATAAAGACCGGACTCCATCGCCAAAGGCATCTTAACAACAGAAAACATTAGATAAGGAATAGATACTCAAATAATAAGGTTATAATAAAAACTTTAATATCAATAAGACAAGCGGCGAGGAAATGCCTTAAAGCGTTGTCAAAACTTCGTGACTGCAAAGTGGAACTAAGCTGGATCCCTTTGACTAGAGAAGAAATTCGGTGTTTGGCAGTTTACTTAAAATGGCATACTGAGCCCCAAGTCACAGTAATGGGAAAGGAAAGCAATGGATGGCAGTAGACATAGTAGCAGCACTACCTATTGAGTCACACGATTGAAACATATCATGAGCCCGGAATATACAAAGGAAAAACAAAGAAACTTTTGGAATAAAAGAAATCTGTAGTAAACTTAATAACTTATTTTTGAATGGATTTTGCTCAGTAGGAGTGAATATCCGGAAATGGAAACTATTAAATGGTGACTCCTACAAAGAAAATGATGAAGAAGAAGCAACTATTAAACATTTACTATGTCTCTGTCAAGCACTACAAAGAATTCTTTCAAATATCTTCGGACAAGACTTCACAAAAAAACTTAAAGAATTAGATCCTTAGGATTGCGGGCTTCACAAAACGTGGAATCTAACTTTACCTAACCCAATAGCAGCTAAGCAGGTCAATCAAGCAAATACTTACTTTTGCAGTTCTCCTCATGATTTCTTTCCAGGATTTATCAACTATTATAAAAAGTTTAGCCTCGTTAGGTAATTGCCGTTGAATATCAGGCGCTGAAAAGATTACTTCTAAATATACCCAACTTTGCTGGCACATCGTCCACTCGTCCTAAGAAAATATAAGAGATTGAAAAAGGCTTACTTAAAAAAATAAATCACTTGGTCCACAAATGCACTGATTCAAACAATAATATTTTTTTATTGGTTATTCTTGCCTCCTTATTTATTTCATAATATTTCAAAATACGATTGGATTTATTGAAATTATTTTTAAGCAAAATAAACGGGGAAAATAAGATGAATATTATTGGAAATTTATTGAGCTTACAATAAAAATGAAGACGTGGATATGCCGATTTATTAGGCTACTAATAGTGGACTGAAAAAGGGGCAGAAAGGTTTCATGTTTTTTTGAAGGTACCACATGTGGTCTTTACAAAATGATAGAGTAGGTCCCTCTCCATCTGAAATCGGCAATTACAACATTTTTTAATAGGACCAACACTTTCTATTGCGAAATTTGTCAAAAATCTGTCAAAATTATGTTTTACTACTTTTTTACACATACCTCGCTCCGGAACTAAACAAGATATTTTCAACATAAGCGAAGATTACTGCGTTAGTTTTATTAGTATATAAAACCTAGTTTTTTTGTAAAATTGGAGAAAACTTTAATCTTTACTTTTTTTGCAGCACTATTTTCAGTGATCGAGAAACTTTTTTATTTTTCAAAATTTCACTAAACTATCTGCGTACCAAATAAAGCCAAAGCTTCAAGGAAGTTTTTGAAACAAGAATCACTATTCTAAGTACCTATTATAGTTTTCAAGCAGTAGTTACTTGAAGTTAAGAGGTTCCGCACCCCCATGGACGCGTTATTTCTTTAGTTTAGATTAACAATATGAAGTTTTAATATTAAAATTATCTTCATCGCAAGAATAAAGATATTTATGTTGATCATTATTTGACATTATTTATAGGTACATCTGATAAAACAAAAATAAAAATAACTAATTGAACTAAATAACAAAAAACATATTTCAAAGTCTTCATCTTCGCAGTCTGATAAAATTTCATAGGTTAAGCTATTTGCAGTCACTGCAGCATTTTAACCCTTGTGAAATGCAGGTACAGTTATTATTGCTGCAATTTTTGTCTGAACATCGTATAGACAAAATTGTTCTTACAATATCGAGCACTGGTTCTTGAGAAGAAAAATTGGCTTTTCAAATATTTTCTTCTTATGTCCATTCGTATAGAGTAGGATCTTCTGGTGGCATATTTTGAATGTGGCTATTGTACCAAATGTTTAATGATACAGACAACCAAAATAATAATAGATACATATTATAGCTTATGGTAGGTAATTTTTTATTATATAAGCATGGGCAACTTAGAAAAGTATTAATTACCTCTTCAAATGTTGTGCGAATAAAAAAGATGTGCGATTTGAGTCCGTTGTCAGGTACCATCGTAATCGATTCAAGGAAGCAATATTCTTGTTTTCGTTCCTATGCAAATAAAGTATATTTTTGTACTAACTTCCAATGCTTTATCTTGTGATATAAAGGGAAGATTTTCTAGGTCTTTAAAATCATCAAAATTTTTGTATAATCTGTCTGCACAGATGTTAAGCGCTGTTGGCCTTTCTTTCCAGATCTGTTACATATTAGACACATTTGCCAAATATTAAATCCGTCTTTAGGATATCTTGTCCGAGACGATAAGAAGCGTTTTCGGTTTCACTGCTTTGAGAAACAATCCAATATTTTGTGGACTAATAAATATTTGTCTGCAAGTTTTATGAAATTTTACTTTAACCTTCCCTCCTAGAATGTCTTTCTGTTGATGCAAATCTTTTGACCATAAGTGTCTTTCCTTTTTTCTGCAGCACATATAATTGTATTTAATCCTTTCAATCTCGGATTTTGCGTCACAATTTGTCTTTTTCTTGCAAATTCTGACCACAAAATAAACACTCCATTGTTTACACAAAAAATCTCAATAGACACACACACATCCAAAATAATATCTACCCAATCGCAGTTAAAACAAAGACTGTTAGCAACTGAATCAAGTTATCGGCCAAATTTTTCAGGAATAGACAGGTCGCAATATGCGTATTCTAGAAGCGGAGAGATGTCTGCTCGTTAGAAAGCACAATAATTGAACGCGGCTGCAGAAACTTTCAAGTTTGCGTATTTATTGCTCAAAAACTATAATACTTTTAATGGTGATTCTTGTTTCAAAAACTTCCTTGAAGCTTTGGCTTCCTTTGGTACGCATATAGTTTAGTGAAATTTTGGAAAATAAAAAAGTTTCTCGATCACTGAAAACAGTGCTGCAAAAAAGTAAAGATTATAGTGTTCTCTAATTTTACAAAAAAACTAGGTTTTATATACTACTGAAACTAAAGCAGTAATCTTCGCTTATGTTTCTTCTGCTGATTAAAAGAAAAGTTGAAAATATCTTGTTCAGTTCCGGAGATATCGCGAGGTATGTGGGAAAAGGTAATGAAACATAATTTTGACAGATTTTTGACAAATTTCGCAATAAAAAGTGTTGGCCCTATTAAAAAATGTAATTGCCGATTTCAGATGGCCGGGGACCTACTCTATCATTTTGTAAAGACCACATGTGGTTGTACCTAAAAAAAAAATCGAGAAGGAAGCGACTTTTTCTCCGTTTTCAGTCGACTATAATGCGCATAGAGCATAATCGAAATTATTACCAGTGTACGTGAGAACAAATCCAAATTTTTACTCCATTCGTCTACTCTTGGCTTAATTGGACCAACATGCTTAGAGCTTGTTATTGTGGCCATGTTAATGTTACTTTCGTCTAAAGCCGCTTGAACTTCTTCCAGAGATCCAAATATAAACACGTCTTTGGAATCTTTGTGTGGAATAACTGGAAATTCGAGAGTTTTCCAGGCCTCTTCTACCTAGGTATATAAAAGACAAATAGAAAATATCAATTGTAATAGTTTGTGCCGAATAAAGTCAATTGCAAATGTAAAATACATTTGGTGATAGTAGACTTATTTCAATTATACCATAAACCAAAGATATTACAATAGGTTATGCACCTTTTTCAGTAAAGTTTCCAATCCAGCTTCGCTACTTGCTTGTCCAGATATTTCCATCAATTCAGTTGGATAGTTAAACACTCCTAAATTTTCTAATAATTCTAGAGTCTTTTTTTCGTCTGGCTTAAACTTATGATTAAGTTGGTTTTCTACTTTCATCCAATGACGATTTTTCATTGCGGGATTTCTCAAATAACAGATTACTGGAAGCTGAAAATTTTGAAATACATTAAGCAACTCATAGGTAGTCTTAACAAAGATAACAGAATAAAAATATAAGATGTTTCACCCGTTCGAATTTATCGCGTAAAGCACCGATGCCGCTGGTGACTTGGATGGTACAGTACGTCGCTACGTCCTTACTTGCATTTAGTTTGGCATATTATACAGGACGTCGCCCGTCGAGCACTGTTATTTTAGAAAGGTGTTTATAATTGGTTGCTCGTGTTTTATATTTATGTTGTATAGATTTTTTAAATTTATTAATTAATTGTTGAAATGAGCAAAAAATCATATTAATATTCTCTTTAATAGCAAAGCTTAAACTCTAAATATTTTGTAATATTTGCTAATACAAAATTACGGATTTATTTTATATTAAGGATATTATATAAACAAGTACATTAAGCAAAAAAACACAAAAAATTAACACTACTAATGAGAAAAATATTAAGCATAAAGTTGGGCTTGTTCGCATTTTTTTGGAAATCTTAGCTGATGTGTACTGAAATTACGTTACTGGCCAACGTTTGGAGCGCGGGAGTAGGAAGATATTTTATACTCAACCTTTCGATTCTGTCATTATGGGAAACTCTAAAATGGTGAGGATATAAATTTTTACTTACATGAAACTTCAATCAGGATTGCCTCGAAAAATTTTTTGGCCAAATACGAAGTTGCTGTGGTAATGCCAAAAATCCAACCCCGTACAATTTTGCAGCGCGTTTAAAAAGCTATTTTCTCTAAAAATTTTTGATAATTATGAAGGCACAAACTGTATGGATGACGTAAGCAGAGTTCTTTTAACTATTGGTTCTGAACTAACGAAAGAATGCCTAGAACAGTTCACTTTTCCTACAGAAACTAAAAATGTGCCTTTAAAAGTATTTACAATAGATTACCAAAATCTATCAAGTCCAGAAGGCAATGCTTTAATGTATGTTACGGGGTATTTGTTAAAAAAATGTCTAATACAACATTCATGTGAAACATGCTTAAAGTTTGCCCATTCGACTGATAATTTAATAAACAGAGAAACTTTTTTTTATGTAAACTAAAAGCTTACACGACAAAGAAGGATGAATTTAGTGGCTTATGTGTACCATCAAGGGATATTGTTGAGAACGTTATTGCGATGGAAAATATATTTATCGAAAAATTCAATTCTATAGCCAACCAAAGGGAAACAGGTCAGTTCCTTTTGAACGAATTTACTAAATTTTCTTCTCATCATCCATGTTATCAATTTCCTTTCAAATATTATGCAAGTCTCTACACCAGAGTCCGTATATATTTTACTCTCAAATATATAATGAAAGATCTTCTGTAAGCTCCTTGTGGCATTACTTATCCTTTTTTCTCTTATTCTTTTGGGAATCAAACCACAATAATTTTTTTTCTATTTTTTATTTCGAAGTTTCGGTAGCGTTCCAGCTACCGTTGTCAAGATTAACTAGTAATAAAATTGATAAAATAATTTTTGGTCCCTATCTGACACAACGAAAAAATATGACAACTAGACAATCAATAATATTTTGAAGTTTAAGAC